>PVLC010014615.1:0-38955 GCA_004027655.1 Graphiurus murinus | reverse complement strand
TTTTTTTTTTTTTTTTTTTTTTTTTTTTTTGCGGTACTGGGGATTGAACTCAGGGGCATTCTACCTCCGAGCTACACCCCCAGCCCTATTTTTTTATTCTTTATTTTGAAACCGAGTCTCACTAAGTTGCGGAGTGCCTCACTAGGTAGCTGAGGCTGGCCGCGAACCCCAATCCTCCGGTCTCAGCCTACCGAATGCTGGGATTACAAGCGTGCACCACCACGCCCAGCCAAAATGTTTTTTTAATCTATATTCCTTGTATCATAATAACTATTCTAGCTTTCTTCTTTTCCTCTTCCTCCTTCTGATCTTTCCTTCCTTCCTTCCTTCCTTCCTTCCTTCCTTCCTTCCTTCCTTCCTTCCTTCCTTCCTTCCTCCCTCTTTCTTTCTTTCTTTCTTTCTTTCTTTCTTTCTTTCTTTCTTTCTTTCTTTCTTTCTTTCTTTCTTTCTTTCTTTTGAGGTACTTGACACAGGGGCATTTTACCTTACATCTATACCCTCACACTTTTTTACTTTTTGTTTTGAAATAGGGTTTCTCTAGGTTGCTGAGAATCTTGCGAAATTTCTGAGGCTGGTCTCAAACCTGCCATACTCCTGTCTCAGCCTCCCAAGGGCTGAAATTACAGGTGTGTGCCGCCACACTTGCTCTGGCTTCTTCTGATTACTTTGTGCATTGCATACCTTTTTTGTCTTTCTAATTTCAAAAGAATTCTTGGTTCCTTATAACAGGGAATTACTCTAAAGAGTCTCTTTGGTAGAAACCACATAGATGGATCATGGTATTTTTTATTTTTTTGCCAATTCTGGATTTTATTTGGAATGTGTAATCTATTAAAATTTATGCACTTACTGATACAGTAAAATTTACTTTTGCCTTTTGCTATTTTTCTGTGCCTTTGATATCTTCTGTTGTTTCTGTATCTTCCATCATGGCCTTTTTATGTTATGTAATCCTATTCTAGCACATTTGAATTCTCTTTTCTTTTAATCTTCTAAAATTTTCTCTTAGTAATTGATCAGGAAATTAAAACTAACATGTTAACGTATAAGTATTCTACCCAGGTTGAGTCAATATCAACTGAGTGGCAATCATATAAAGCAGTTGTTCCATGGTTATGTTCCCTCTGTTATGTTATTATCACCAGGAATTTCCTTATATACCTTGTGCTTCTTAGTAGAGATTTATAATCATTGTTTTATGCAGTTGTTTTTAAATCACACAGGACACAAACCGTATTGTAAAAAGCTTATGTTCTCTTTTATATACACATCCATGTGTATATCTCTTCCCTTGCTGGTGTTCATTATTTCTTCGCATTTTAAATTACTTTCTACTATCCTTTGATTTCATCTCGTGGAATTACGTGCTTATATTTCTGGTAGGTATAGTTTTCCAGTGGTGGATTTTTAAAATTGTAGTTTTTCTTGAAATGTCATAATTGCCCTTTCGTATTTGAAGAATAGTGTGCTAGATATGGAATTCTTGTTTGACATCTCTTTCTTTGGTTATTTCAAATATGTCATCCCACTGCCTTCTACCCTTCATGGTTTGTGATGAGAAATCAGCTGTTACGCTTACTGAGGATCCTTAGTGCATTATGAGTCATCTCTCTTTTGCTACATTCAAGATTCACTTGTGGGATTTGATTCTTTACCGTTTGATTATGATGAATTTGAAATCTATTGCAACATGTGCATTAAATATCTTTAGAAAAAAATTGGAACATATAATGCCATTATTTCTTCAATTTTTCTTTTATCTATTTTATTCTTGTGAGATTCTGATTTTGCATATGTGGGTATGCTGAATTATGCCTCCTCGTGGGCTTTTCAAGTTGTTACTTTTTCTTCATTATTTTTCCATTTTTTTCCTTAGAATGACTAATCTCAGTTGTTCCATTTTCAAGTTTGCTACTTCTTTCTTCTGGGAGCTCCAATCTGCAGTTGAAAAATCTGTACTGAATTATTGTATAGTTTGGCTCCAAAATTCCAATTTGGCTTTTAAGAAATAATTTCTATGTCTTTTTTATTGATATTCTTTATCTGATGAAATCTTCTCATACTTCCCTTTCCTTCTCTCAAAAGAATTTCCATTATCTCTGGGAGCATATTTAAAATAGCTTTTTGAAAGTCTTGCTCTTATAAGTCTAACATCTCATTTTCAGGGATGGGTTTTATATATTGCTTTTTCTTGTGTATTCTATACACACAAATAGACATGCATTCATATGTATTTGTATATTTTTATGTCTTCTAATTTTTGTTTAAATGAATATTTTAAATAATATAATATGTCATCTCTAGACATCATATTTTCTGCCCTTCTCAGGGTTTTAAATCGTCTCTTGCTTTTTAGTGAATTTCCTGGACTTATTTTATTTTATTTATTTATTTATTTATTTATTTATTTATTTATTTATTTATTAGTGGAACTAGGGGTTGAACCAGGAGCATTCTATCTCCCTCAGCCCTATTTTTTATTCTTTATTTTGAAACGGGATCTCACTAAGTTACAGAGGGCCTCACTAAGTAGCTGAGACTGGCTGCAAACCTACGATCCTCCTGTCTCAGCCTCCCAAGTACTGAGATTACAAGCTTGTACCACCACTCCCAGCTTGAACTGATTTTATGAAATCAGCTTTCCTGTGTCTTTCTAGCTATGGAAATCTCTGCTCAGTTAATTCAGTGGTCAGATAATGCTCGAGCAGCCATTTCCTTAAATGCCTGGAATGAGGCATTTCCAGTCTTTGCCAAACGGCTCTGTGAATGTTTTACGCTAACTTTCAGCACTTAGCCAGACATCGAGGACTGTGTTTTCTCTTTCCCTTCTTGAATGTGCACAGTTTTAAAGTTAGCCAGAGCTGTTAGCTTATTAGAGACTTCTCATGTTTTCCCTGAGCCTGGGCACGAGCTTGCAAACAGAGCTATACACTTGTGTGGATTTCTTCCTTCCCAGGAATACGACAAGAGTTTTTCAAAGTTCCTGTGGACATTTCATGCTTCAGTTTTCAGTTTAAGCTTTTGGGCTAGTCTACTAATGTTCTGAATGCCAAATAGTACTGGAGGTGGTAGCAAAGTTAAATAATTTTCTGTAATTTTTGTTCATTACTTCTTTGTGGTTATGCATCATAGTGAAGTTTCATGGGATAAAACATACCTGTAATTGTTTTTTGACAACAGCAAACAAAAAAAAACAGTGAAAAGGCTTTTCATACCATATGAACTGTGTTAGGTCAATTAAACTCAATTTTTCCAGTGGTTTATTCTCAGAGAATCACCAGACAGGTCAAAATGCATTTCTCTGGGAATGCAGCTTTGAAGTAGTTAAATGCCATCCTGATTTCCCTCTTGTCTGCCAGGCTATTTGCTTTCAAGGACACCACAGAACTGGAGAGACTAGGAAGAAAACCAGGCAAGCAAAAATGCCACATGGCTTGCTCTTTCTCTTCAATAAATGCTCAGTAGATTGCTGGAAGTTTTTGATTAACTTCCAGAGTATCGAAAGAACTTGATTCTGAGAATTTTGCCAGTTTTTCTCTTTGCTTTCATGGAAGAGAAACTCTTTGGAGACCCTATACACTGATGTCTCACCTGTCAGCTTTGGAGGAGGGTGCCGTGCCACAGGATTGAAATGAAGGAATGACAATATTGGAGTAATTGCACATCCACAGGTTAAAGAAATAAAATATGAATGGCCCTCAAGTCTTGTTCAAAATTTAAATATGAGTGGGTCATTGCCCAAGGTTTGAAACATGAGCTGAAGAATCTCTTGAAAGAAAACTTAGTGGGGAGAGTTTCTGGATATGACAATAAATGCACAATTCATATCAAGAAAGTCTGATAAGCTGGACCATATCAAGACTGAAAACTTTTGTCCTGTAGTGGCCTCAGTCAGGGGGATAAAGGTCTCTGGCTAGAATAGGGGATGATATTTGCAAACCACATATTCAGTGGGGTTCTGCTCTGGTATATATTTAAATGAAGAACTCTTAAAACTCAACAGTAGGAAAAATTCCAACAGCCTCATTGGAATGATACCAAAGTTTCAGTTCTTGTCCTGATGCCAAATCAAATAATCGCAGACAAGGCTTTCAGAAAAGAGAGGGAGAAGTTCTCTTGGTTTGCTAACAAATGGGGAAAATACACTAACTGGTATTCTAAAGGAGCTGATTTTCTACCCTCCCAAAGGGAAACAATGGGGTTTAAATAAGAGAAAAATCCAATGACTAAGCCCCAAATGTGTTTATCAGGAAACATAACCCATGCTCAGAGGTAATCTTCTAGATAGTGGAGCTCAGACCTATTGGTATCAGCTCTTCTCTCCTGTGGTCAGTGATCTGAAGGACATTAGAATGTTAATCTTGTCCCTGCCCTCCATAGTTAGGGAGGGGAGAGGGAGAAAGAAAAGAGGAAAAAGTGTCCCCTTACAAGAAGACAGGAGGTATGAAGAGATGTTTCACAAAAGAGAATGGGTGAATAGTGAGTGATCTCTCTGAAAACATGTATCAAGTGATTAAATGAGGGAGACACAAACTGGAATAGCAAGGAAACACTTCCTAGAGTGACTAAAATAAGTATCTGACACCATCAAATCCAGAAAAGGATGCTGAGAAACGTGGTCCCTTACTTTGCTAATGGAAACACAACACAGTTTGGGACTGGAAGACATTTTGTCAGCTTCTGAAAAATAACATGCAGCTACTCTACAACCTGGCAATTGCACTTTGGGGCATCTCGTGCAAAACAATGAGGACCCGTGTTCACAGGAGGGTGTGTGCACAGATGTTTGCAGCAGCTTTGTTCGTGAAAACAAAAATGGAACAGGCCAGACATCCTTTAATAAATGAATGTTTGAAAAGACAACGGTTAATACATGCCATAGAATACTATTCATCAATAGTAAAGGACAAACTACTGAACCCCACAATGTGCTAAAACTCTAGAGATTATGCTGGAAGAGCAGTAAACACACATTTAGCTAAGAATTGATTACATTTATTGTCTGATATAGAGATATTTTACATATCAATAAAAATGGGTAAAAAATGTACAACAAATCAATATCAACTCACAAAAATAACCACAGGCAAAGGAAATTAAAAGAGGCAAACTCTACATTATATAAAGTCATACAAAAGATAAAATAATAAGATAATTTTTCACAAGCCAGGATATATGTTATATAACAACTGGATTAAAAAAAAAAAAAAAAAAACGAATTGTCCCAAACCAGTATATTAGCAGTCCTGCTGCTATTTATTTTTCTTGGAACTGTGGAGTCTTTAGCAATGTTGGACAATCAACAGTGATGAGAAAAAATAAAAAGCCTCAATGACTGTTAGAGAATTGCTCTTCAGAAATGTAGTTTCTGCTTCTTTATTGATTGGCTTCTACCCCCCACAACTCCGCCCCCCACTCCAGCCCTGAAATTTTCTACATCTTCTGAGGGATGAAAAACGTTGTGCATTGTTTTTTCCTTGCTAGGAAAAAAAATTATCTTTGGATTAAATGGCTAGCAAAATGGATTTCTCTGCTTAGTAAAGGCTTTTAATGCAATCAATGGTCCTGTGAGTGGTAGCTGCTCCCAAAAGTCCAGCAACCCCAGTAATTCTGACATCCTGGGAAAAGCCACAGCCTCAGTGTTGGGTTGGAAATACTTGTTGTAAGATCAGATTGGTGTTTATTGCCAAGATATTACTATGACTGATCAAATGCACATAACCCTTCTCACTACTGGGATGGAACCCACGGGCATTCTACCCCTGAGCTATGTCCCCTGTCCTATTTTTTTTATTTTTTTGAAACAGGGTCTGGCTAAGTTACCACACATTGACCTCCAATTTGTGGTTCTCCTGTCTCAGCTTCCAGGCCTGAGCCAAAAATAATCTTGCTGAACTTTATGAATTTTAAGGTAACAGTCTCTGGTGTGCGAACATACCTTTAACGAAACTAATTGGTGTTTATTACAGAATTCTATGGATCATTAAGGTAATAGATGCTGGTGTACAAATATAACTTTATTTAATTCAAATAAATATATCACTGTAAGGTGACTCCTGCCAAGAGGCAGATGATCTATAGCAATCACCTTCTTTACTCCATCAAGAATCTACGATAGGTCCACTGGTCTACATCATCGCCGGGATTTTTTCTTTTTCAGTTTTTGTTTTTATTTTTAATTTTAGCCAGTCTGATAGATATGTAATTGTCTCACATTGTAGGTTACCATATATTTCTTTTGTAATTGATAATGAAGTACATCTTTTATCTGCTCATCTGCCATTCATATGTCTTCCTAGGTAAAATGTCTGTTCAGGCCACTTGCTCACTTTTAAAAATTACGTTTTTAGCCGGATATACTGGCTCATGCATGTAATCCCAGTACTTGGGAGGCTGAGGCAGGAGGATTGAATGTTCAAGAATAACCTCAGCAACATAGCGAGGCTCTCAGCAACCTAGTGAGATCTGTTTCAAAATAAAACAATAAAAAGGGCTAGGCTAGGAATGTAGCTCAGAGGTAAAATGCTCCTAGCTTTAATCCCCAGTAGCACAAAAAGAAAAAAAAATTCAGGTTATTTATTTTCTTATTTTTAAGTCTTAAAACTTTCTTGTATATTCTGGATAGATTCTGAATTTGGTGGCTCCTTTAATCTGGTATGTGATTTCAAAATACTTTCAAGCCTGTATTTGGTCTTATCATTTTAACAGTGTCTTCCAAAGAGCAAAGACTTTTATTTTTGATGGAGACCAATGAGTTTAGCAGTTTCCCCCTCACATGAATCATGCCTTTAATGTCACGTCTCAAATATATTTTTC
Organism: Graphiurus murinus; assembly: GCA_004027655.1. NCBI lineage: Eukaryota > Metazoa > Chordata > Mammalia > Rodentia > Gliridae > Graphiurus > Graphiurus murinus. The sequence goes on along the minus strand of PVLC010014615.1, from coordinate 32,139 downwards.
AAAGCCCAATTCACACATCTTCTTCTTTCTCCTAGAAGTTTTGCCATGTAATGTTTTATATCCACGCCTGTGATGCAATTTGACTAAGCTTTGTGTCAGGTGTGAATAGGTTTCAGGGATTTTATTTCCTATGAATATAGATGTTTCCCTGTCTCCACGTCATCCGGAGGAAACACTGCCCTTTCTAAATAAAATAGTTTTCAGGCTTTCCTGGTGAACGCTGACTTGACATGCGCTACTGTACTTCTTGATCCGCTACACAATTTTATTGATCTAACTGCGGAAACGCTCACCGATCCCACACTCTCATGATGATTGAAAACCTTGAAGTCAAGTTTTATGAATCCTCCAATTTTGTTCTTTTCATAAATCACATCAGCTGCCCTGTTTTCTTTGACTATCCTTATGTCTCAGAATCCGTTTGTCAATACCTATCAAAACGGCATTACACGGTATCCACAGATCAAACTGAAGAGAATTGACATCTTAACATGTTCAAGTCTTGTAATCCACGAACGTGATATGTCTTCATTTATTCATTCCTTCCATCAGTGCTTTGTAATTAGAAATGTATGGTCCTGGCACATATTTTGTTAGATATACACCTAAGTGATTTTCAATATATTATAAATGAGTTTGTTTAATTTTTTACTGTTCTATATCTATTTATTTATTTTTTTTACTTATTTATTTATTTGATTGGGTGCATTGCAATTTACATCACACTGGGATTCAGAATGTCAGAAAAATACACACACACACACGACTCTTGTTGCTCTCCCTGCCAAGTCCCCCCTTCCCTCCCCCACTAGTCTTTATGATTGGAATTGACAATTCGTGTACATTCATAGCATGACTTCTACTATTGCAATACCTATGACTGAGTCCCCCCGCCTTCCCTACTTCCCCTCTGTCACTCCCCGGAGTCTCTGCTCCTCTGTCTGAAGTTGCCCTTATTTCCGAATCTCTCTCTCTCTCTCCCTCTCTCTCTCTCTCTCTCTCTCTCTCTCTCTCTTTCACTTCCACTTATACGCAAGAACGTGTACATCTACTCGTTCTTGAGACTGGATGTACTCAGTATAATAGTCTCGTGTTCCATCATTTTCCTGCAAATGGTGTAATTTTATTCTTCCTTACGGCTGAGTAAAATTCCATCTTGTGTATATGCCAAAGTTGTGTGATCCATTCATCCATTGATGGACATCTACACTGATTCCGTCATTTGTAAATTGTGCTGCTATGAGCATGGATGTGCAAGTCTGGTTATAATATCCTGATTTCATTTCCTTTGGGAAGAAGCCCAGGAGGCAGGGACCCCAAGGAGCTCCACGATCAGGCGACCAGGATCACTGTGTCTACTGAGGGAGAGGATCTTCTCCCTCCCCCACCCAATATAACATCAAAGCGACTTGGTGCAAGGAAGAACTACCAAACTGTAAACTGAACCAGAAAGGAGTTGAGAAGACTCAGCGGAGCTCAAAGGGGCCCACCTAGAGCCTGCCCACTAGAGCGAGTTCTAATATGCATACTGGGTGGGAGCTCAGTGCTCGGAGTCACAAGGCCCCGCCCAGGGCAGGCATGCCCCAGGCCTCTGCAGAGCTTCATCCTCAAGCCAGCCTGAGCTTGATGACCTTTATCTGATACAGTGGATTCACGAGAGACACACACACAACGCCTCTACTATCCAGACATAAGAGCGTCTTTCACATCAATCACTTAAACGTCTGTGCCCTGGTTTCCTCCTACCTAAAAGTGGAATGATTGCAGGACCCAACTCAGGAGATCATGGAGGACTAAGAACACCTGTTGTGGCATTCCCACACCTTGTAAGTGCGCCGGGTACTTGAACTCAGAGTCCTCACCACACCTTCAACCCCATCTGTGATGGGAGAAGAAAGGCCTCAGGAGCAGCCACCACCTGATCTGACCCCAGACACCACGCCCGGCCCGGGAGCCACAGGCAAGACACTTTGATGGCTAATAGAACTATTGCTCTCTTGGCCTGGTGTTTCTGTTAGGAGTACAGCAAAATAAATTGATAGATAGATAGATAGATAGGCAGATAGATAATAAATAAATGCATGCCTAATGCTGTTTATGAAATGCTCCTTGAAGCCGGGATTTGGGTGCTGGGTTACTTAAGGTGTCATTGCATATGTTCCCCCACCCCTTCAGATGTTTACAACACTGGTTAGCATATTAAAAACTCTGAGAAGTCTCACAATCAAGTATCTCTTTAAGGAGCATTTGCTGAATTTAGTTGAATCAAAACCTGCTGATTTCTCCTTTGATTCGGTGTGGCTGCTGTCATAAATAACACTTGTAGGAAGAGGAGGAGAAGGAAGAGCAGGAGAAAGAGGAGGAGCAGGAGCAGGAGGAGGAAGAACAGGAGGAGAAGGAGCAGGAGGAGGAGGCTGTGTTGTCCTGGGAAGGTGGCACACTGCCCTAATTGAGTTACAATAGCTTCCCCCTGAGATCCTTCCCCCTGAGATTTACAGAATTCCAAGCTCCCCGTGCAGTTGGCCCTATGTTCCAGAGGAGAAGTTTTCCTTATACCTGAAGAAACTTAGGCCGCAAGTTAACCCAGGTATGTATCTCCTCTAACAGACCACTTCTTGCCTCTATGTTTTAAAGAAATAATCACAGGCATGGGGAGATTCATCAAATGATGGCCGGGTTGGTGAAGAAACATTTAAGTCTGTCCAAGGTAAATCGCCATCATTAAATGGTACCAGATGGTATCTCTGCAGCTTATCTTGCTTTGTACATGTCTCTCCACTAGAATGTAAACTCCATGAGGAAGGCGTCGATTTCCACCCACAACCAGAAAGCTGTACCTTAGGGGGTTGAGGTGATTTAACTCGGAAGTAGAAACGCCTGGATCCAAGAGAAGGTCGGCCAGATTCTCACTAGGAGGACATGCTCTAGAGACAAGATGGCCAATGGAGGGAACTCATATGGATTCAGAGCATGGAAGGATGATTTAGAGCATTACAAAAAAAAGTGCTAGAGTAATTCATGCTTTGGGGGGAGAAAAGATGGGTATTAATTATATGCTGGAACCCCTTCCTCTTGGGTTTTGTATCCCTCTTCCAATGGCCATGTCTGGGTAAGCATGAAGGGACGAACAAGGGTGGTCTGGGGAGCCACTGTGGTCACTAGGGAGGTGGTCACTGGTGTATCCAAGTGTATCGTCTCAGTCCCTCCTCCTCTCCTTCCTGTGAGGCAACCATCATCATCCCATTCAGAAATGAAGGGGTCAAAGCCTCCCTCTCCCTTCCCCCCATGACACCCAGGTGCAGTGTCAGTGCTTGCACCCAAGTCTCCTGACCCCCAAGCCTGCGCACCTACAGCCTCCATCCTCACTCCCTCCTCTGGTGGAAACAGCCCAAGGAATCTCAGCTTCCAGGGTCATTTTATTAGACTTGCTTCACCATGCACCCCGTGCCTGGTGGAAGGCTTCCTTGCTTATGTTAGGAAAAGCTATTAAGTTGCTTTTTCACCGTGTGGCTCTTTGATGTCAATCCCTTCTAAGCACTCAAGAAGCACCTTAATTTATGCCGGTGTTTGAATTAGCATGGCATTATTTCAAAGGATGACAGTAATTTCGAATTCTGAAGCCTTGGAAAACATCCAATCAAAACAAAACCAAGAGCTTACAAAGGTAATGTTGCAATGGGTAGAACCTTTCCTTTGAGAATATCTAAGTATTCTGCAGACATACTCCAAACCGTAGATATCTCTATTACACTGACAAAGTGCAGATTTTTAACTGCATTCAGCAAGTGCAGCTACAGGCCTGTGAATGTGAAGTATTTAACTACAAATGAAGGAGTGTAGTGTGATACTCCATTTCCTTCACACTTCACACTCCTTTTAGAGTGCTTGAACCTATCCCGATTTAATTCCACAGTATGTGATTATCTTTAATTTTCCCATCCTAACACAGTGCAGGTTCCATATGAATGCCTTATCAGGTGTTTGCTCAATGAAATAATTTCAGTGTTTTAAAAATATCACAAACAAGTCTTAGGCATCACCCAGCTCTCTGTTTCTATAACTGAACGACTTTATCCTACTCATCAGCTTGCTTTATCACAGAAACAGATACCCTTTCAACTTCTCTGATACTTTTTTTTTTAATTTTTTAACTCGCATGGCTGACTTAATCAGAGGAGCTGAACATGACACAAGTCTGATGTCATTTCGTTCAGGAATTACCTCATTTTTCTGGGTTTGAAATTTCAAGGGGGCGTCCCATGACCCCATAGAAACAGGTAACATTTTTCAGCTAAGAAACGATGGCTATCCACAAAGCAGCTATTCTCTAGAATAATCACCTTATGGAGGAAGTGCGAGGAGGCAGAGTTCATCTTGTCATGAAGTGCCAGCAGTGCTCCTGCTCATGTGTTGTTGGGGACAATGCAGAGTACAAATGATGACAGTTTCCCTCCTGTCCTCTTATTCATCAGCCCAGAGCTGCTTGTCTTTCTTCCCAAGGAAAACGAGTCTCACACTGACATGATTGAAGTTCCTCTGCAGAGCTTCTCTGGTGTCCTTCCTAAGACCCGAGTGTCTCAAAATGTCAGAGTGAGGCTGGCATTCTGTCAACTGTCTAGCCGCTAAAATCAACCTGTTATTGTGAACAGGGGACTGCATCTTTGTGGTTCCATACTTTCCTCAGTTACCTCTTTGGAGCTCTGCATGTGGAATGCGTAAGTCACATTTTTATATGGGACTCATGTCTCTGTCCATCCCAGCACTTTTCCCCACTACTATAGTTTGGCTGTGATTTGTCCCGCAAAGGTTCCTGTGCTGAAAGGCGAGTCCCCAACATGGTGATGTGACAGGCGGTGGGACTTGTAAAAGGTGAGGCCTACAGTCCCTCCTGGACGGTGATTACGTCACTGGGGCACTGCCTTTGGGAGAGACTAACATTGTTCTCAAGGGACTCGGGTTAGTCCCCTTACGAATTGTTCTAAAAAGGCAAGGCCTGGGCCTAGGATCCCTCTCTGGCTTCCTGTGTCGGCATGTGACAGAACGTTTCCTCTCTCATAAGCTCCTGCCATGATGATACCATCTGACATATTGGGACAGAGTCAAGGAGGCCCTCACCAGAGGCCACACAGATGAAGCTGCTTGACCTTGGACTTCCAGCCCCCCAAACTGTGAACCAAACAAACCTCTCTTAAAGCAGACAGCCTCGGGTTATAGGCACAGAAAATGGACCAAGACACCCACTTACCTATTTATTTATCAACAGCAAGCTATTTTGGGTGTGTGTATATGTATGCGCACATATGTGCTTATGCTACCAGATGTAGATATATCTTCTTTCCTTATTGACAAAAGAAAAAAAAAACTGATCACCTTTAGATGGCTCTGAATTCCTATTTTGTAAAATGGGTTGAAATGCTATTAGAGGAGAGAAAATGCATGTTAAGGGGCAGGAAACAGCTTGAAGCAGCATGCCCCACAGGAAAACCATCCTTGACTTCCATTCTGAAAAAAAAACAAAAAGCATGTTTCTATCCTGAGCTAATGTGTAAATTTCCAGGATTTTCTATCTGTGCACCCAACAGATATCAGTAAATATATGAACACACATACCTTTAAAAATAGCTTCCTAGTCAGGCATGGTGGTGCACGCTTGTAATTTCAGCATTTGGGAGGCTGAGACCAGAGGATCCGGGTTCGAGGCCAGCCTCAGCTACCTAGTGAGGCACTCTGCAACTGAGTGAGACCCTGTTTCAAAATAAAGAATAAAGAAATAGGGCTGGGGGTGTGTAGCTCGGAGGTAGAATGCCCGAGTTCAATCCCCAGTACCGCAAATAAATAAATAAATAAATAAATAAATAAATAAATAAATAAATAAATAAATAAATAAATAAATAAAATAAAAGCAGGCAGCAGCCCCACACTTAAACGAGGATGCCACCACCCTTTGCCACATGACCCCCGTCCTGTGTGGGTCTGCTGAGGAAGCAGCCAACCCCTGCCCACATTGCAGGGCATTTGCAAAATGAAGGGTTTCCAAATACTGCAAATGCTGTTGTTTTTCAAACATAGCTGCACATCAATAGGCTTATCTAGGGTCTTAAAGGGGCTGGAGACTATTATTACACCCGTGGGGACCACTAGGAATGTTTACAGGCACGAAGAACCACGGTCACTTACTTCAAGAAAGAGATATCATGAACAGGGTCATCAGCAACATTTCCTGAGTGACTCCTGCCCTGTTCTTAAAACACCTTCAGAGCCAGGAGCTGCATAAAGTGTTGCGTTATTTCATTGTTGACTTTATGCCTTTTTTTCCCCCACTTTTGGTTAGTTTTTATACCTTCCTATCCTACCAGGATACTTTAGTGACCACATTAGGCCCCTGAATTCTCATATAAATTTCCATCCAGTCTTGAGCATTTTAGACGTAAATTTCACGTATAATACTGAATAGCACTTTCCTTACAATGAGTGCTATGCTTAATTGACCCTATTTAGTCTCTGTGCCTCCCTAGGTCACTTAAGAGAGTATTGGAAAGCTGGAAATGTTTCTCCGCTATACAGATGAGGAACATAAATGGAGCATACAGGTAGCTTTTATTCACATTTTGAGAGTTGCAAACTTCTGGGAAAGACTCTTAGTTCTGGCCAAACCTTTTCATTGCGCATAAAAGAAATGTGATTTTTCATATTACTAGAGTATGTATGTTTGGGAATTTGACGATTTCCTAACAATCACTGGACAGATCATTAAAATTTTTACTTAAATATTTTTCAAAAGAACAGGGAATAGTACAAATTTTGTAGACTAGTCACTAAAAAATATGTATTTTCATTCGTGAGTAAAATTCTTTACAACCCAGTTACTCTTTTTTTCTGTAACATTTATATTAAAGAGTTTAGAGTTATTGCTACATTATATGTAGTTGGGGGGTGACCTCCAGACAGATTCAAGATATTACTACAGATCAAGTGTCCCTTTTCTAAAGTGCTTGAGAATAGAGGTGTTTTGGATTTTGTAATATTTTCTTATACATAATAAGAGGTCTTGAAAATGGGCTCAGGTCTATACAAAATTCATATATGTATATACATATATATATACATATCATACATATATATATATATCACATAAACACTACATACTTGGAGGTAATTTGTACAATAGTTTTTAAAAATTGTTCATGAAACAAAGAAGTTTCATAGTGTGGAATGTTCTACTTGTAGTGTTATACCTGAGATGAAACAGTTTGAAGTTTGGGAGCATTTTGAATTTTGGATTTTGAGGATTGTGAACATTCAACCTGTATTGCCAGCTGGGTAATTTATTTGATAGAACTGACATTTTGCATCCAAGAATAATCTTAAATAAAATGTTAGTTTCTGTGCGAAATCAAAACATCAAGGCGGTTTTGGGGGGAGGGTTCATCTTTTTTTCCTGATGTAAATTAGCCTCTGTTTTAGACCAAGAAGAAGCAGACTGAACCTGTGCTCTATCTGCTAATTGCTAGGCTGAGGTAAAGTGGCAAAATTACTACCTTTGGGCCGAGGGACAGCCGTATGAGGGAGTAAATCCACGAGGCGGCAGTCCTGCGCGGGTGACCCGTGACCTCACAGAGCCTCAGACCCACTCGCAGCCCGTCGAGTGTGACCTTAACTTTGGGTGATGAGACAACGCTCAAACTACATGAAGTAATAAAGTCACCTTCTCGATGATTAAGAGCCTAAACCCACAAATGATCTGCTATTTTGAATATTAAAGACAAGTTATTGGTTATGAAAATTCCTAATTGAAAATAAAATAATTGAATGAGACAATTCAGGATAAAATGGTCTCTGAGTGTGAATGGGAGGTGTAACTTTTCTAAGAATGTCTCTTCATTTCTGTACTGTTTTGTGTCTGTCAAAGGGCTTTCAGACACAATACTACCTTTAGTCCTCTAGCAAGTTCTGATTTTAAAAAAATGCCTTTTATTTTCATAGAGCTGTTAGTACGACTACAGAGAGATCCAGTGTCTGAAGTTAATTACCGGACAGGACAGGGGCTGCACTAAAATCAAGGGCTTTTCTTTGCAAATTGAGAACACTCTAATGGTTTTAAAAGATGGTATATGATTGGAATACACCATTAAAAGTATAAAAATAAATAAATAAAATTACTTCTTCAGAATTGGTATAAAAGAAATACCATGCAAACTTTTTTTGGCTACGCTGCCCAAGCTGGCCTTGAACTCATGACCCTCCTGCCTCAGTCTTCTGAGGAGCTGGGGTTTTCAGGCATGTACCACCACACCAGCTTAATGCTACATAAATTAATAATGCCTTACTCAAATGCCTGAATTCAACACACACACACACACACACACACACACACACACACACACACACGTAAGCCAAGAAAAACACATATCGCAGGTTTTCTATGGATCTATAAGGATTGTCAAAGATCCTGCAGCGTGTCTGTCTGGGTGATAGAAGAGACAGATTCAATAAAGCATGGAGAAAATCTGTGCAAATTTTATCTCCCTGACGGACGGAGTTGCATGTTCACTCCCATACCACGTGGGTAGAGTTTTCTTTTGTTTTAATTTCATAGCTCACTATTTCAATGGGCCACTTACTTGGATTTGAGGATAAAGCAACAAGACTTAGGTGCAGCCAGATGTGTTTTCTCTTATGTGACAGTAAAGGAGGCCCTCAACCTTTATTTTTTATGTTTTTTCCTATGGCATGGTCTTCATAAATGTGAGCCCTGCACTTGAAACTGCATTCTTGGGGTTCGCACAGGAAGCTTGCCTCATCTCTCTGTGGCAATTCTTTTTTTTTTTTTCTTGTGATACTGGGGATTGAACCCAGAGGCATTCTACCTCCAAGCTACACTCCTTGATTTTATTTCTTATTTGGAAACAAGGTCTTGCTAGGTTGCTGATAGCCTCACTAAGCTGCCGAGGCTGTTTTCGAACCTGCAATCCTTCTGTCTCAATCTCCCAAGTACTGGGATTGCTTATATGTGGAAATCTCAAATATGTGTCGCATCCTGACACAAGTTGTCCTCTTCCACAGTCAAATTTAAACCTCAGGTAGTAAAAGAAAAAGCTAGAGCTTATCTGGTGTTTATACCTGATGTGAATGCATCTAACCCTTACAGGCATCCCAGGCTGAAATACAAGGAACCAAATAACACAGAGCGTAGAGGACAGAGGCTGCAGGCTCTCTCTGGCGACCTCTGGGTTCTGGGACAAGTGCAGACTCTGCAACCCAAGCGTGCTTGGCTTAGATGGCAAATTGGAGGCACTGAGAACCCAGTGGAGATCTGAGAAAGATATAGCAGCAGATCCGGTAGGGTGAACGTTTATCATGGATCAGGCTCACACACAGAAGATCCGCCCATACGGCCTCTTTGAGCCTACAGTTTTAGCAAGTCCATTCAGCACTACATTTCTATGTATACTTTCATATTTATTTGATTTTTTTTAAAAAAATGAATTGCAAAATAAATGGGAGAATTAAGAAGCAAAAGTTACTTCTAGTACTAATCTTGTAATACAACAGGCAAGTCCTGAAGATAATTGGATGAGAGTAGACATTTACCAACACCCTTCAGAAACTCAAAGGTGGTCGATAAATATTTTAAAATGTTCCTATAGATGCATAATCACAACAGAGAAAAGCACACCAATCATAAGTGTATAGGATGAGGCTATTATAACACGAACACTGCTGGTGGGATTACAAATTATTGCAGCCATTATGGAGATCAATGTGTGGATTCCTCAAAAACCTGGAGATAGATCCACCATATGATCCAGCTATACCACTCCTGAGTACCTTTCCAAAGGGACTGAAATCAGAATATTACAGTGATACATGCATATCCATGTTTATAGCAGCACAAGTCACAATAGCCAGATTATGGAACAAAACTAGGTATCCATCAACAGATGAATGGGTTAGAAAATTATGGGATATACACACGATGGAATTCTACTCAGCAATAAAGAACAGAATGATGTCATTTGCAGGGAAATGGATGGACCAAGAGAACGTGATGTTAAGTGAGATTAGCCAGTCACAGAAAGTGGAGGGTCGTATGTTTTCTCTCATATGTGGAAGCTAGGGAGTAATCAGGATACAAGAAGGACTTCAGATAATGGAGGAAAAATTTCAGTGGAGCCAGGGAGGTAGTCTAGGGGAAGGGGAGAGAGAGGATCAATGAATAAATCACTTCTATTCACATTATATACATATGTGAGAAAACCACATATCATCTATTGTCTATGTTTGTTTCTATCTATCTATATCTATCTATCTATTTATCTATCTCTCTATCTATCTAGTCTGTTCTATGCAGAACAATGAATACAGATACAATCTTTGGTAAAGCTCCTGTTTAAATGTGTTACTGATTTTTTTCTATTAATTTTTAAGAGCGTTTAATATATATGATAGCATAGCACCTTTTTTGGTTATCATTATTGCAAATATTTCCCCCATAAGCTTGATTTTAAAAATTCTAAATTTAAATATAATTTAATTGACCAGTATTTTCCCTTTTGTCTTTGGATTTGCAATTCACCTGGAATTGGCTTCTGTGAATGATTTGAACTTGGGAGTAAGTTTAATTATTTCAATATGAATAGCAAATTGAACCAACGCCACCCTTCGAAAACGACCATCCTTCCCGCACCATATTGACTGTTCCTTCCCACTGGACCAGGTGGTTTTATACTTCGGCTCCCCTTGGTCTGTTTGTCTGTTCTTTGGTCAACAGCTCACTATTTAATTCACCATAGCTTTACCGTAAGTCTTGATAGAGAGTAAGGTGAGTGCTTCTTCCAGTCTCTCTTGGCTATTCTTTGCCCCTTTTGTTTCTATATACATTTTAGAGCCAGCGTGTCAAATATTACTTCTAGAAATCCTGCTGGGAATTTTATGGCGATTGCTAAGATTTCATCCATCATCTTAATGAAGAACATTGTCAGACTTTCAGCCATGAAATATGATGCAGGCCTTCATTCACGGAGGTCTTTATTAATTTCACTTAATAATGTTTCATGGTTTTCCATGAGGAGGTTTAATATATTTGTTTGATTTATTCTTAGCTTATCTGATGAATTTATGTGGCAACATAAATAGTATCATTTTTTCAAATTATATTTTAATATAGCCTTGCATACAATATCCTTGTTAAATTAACTTACTGTTTCTTTTTCTTCCTTCCTTCCTTCCTTTCTTTCTCTCTCTCTCTCTCTCTCTCTCTCGCTCTCGCTCTCGCTCTCTCTCTCGCTCTCGCTCTCGCTCTCGCTCTTTCTCTTTCTCTGGTACTGAGGATAGAACCCAGAGGTGTTCTACTTCTGAGCTACACCCCAGCCCCATTTTATTTTATATTATTATTATTATTATTATTATTATTATTATTATTATTATTATTATTATTTTGCAGTACTGGGAATTGAACTCAGGGGCAATCTACCTCTGAGTTATACACCCAGCCCTATTTTTTATTATTTATTTTGAAACAGGGTCTCACTAAGTTGCAGAGTGCCTCACTAGGTAGCTGAGGCTGGCTGTGAACCTGGATCCTCCAGTCTCAGCCTCCCAAATGCTGGGATTACAGGCATGCGCCACCACACCAGGCTTTTTTTATTATTATTTTTTAAACAGGTTCTCTCTAAGTTGCAGAGGTCCTCACTAAATTGCTGAGGCTGGTCTCTAACCTGTGATCCTCCTGTCTCAGCCTCCCAAATTCTAGAATTACAGGCGTGAACCACCATGCCCAGCTTACAGTTTCTTTTAATAGATACCAAATCTATTGAATTAAAGATACTCCTTTTGAGAAAGCTGATGGTACCAAAATTAAATTGTTCTTTCCAGACAGACAAAATCAGAGCCAGGCAGTCATGAAGTGGGAGGGCTCGTTCCTGCCCATCTGAGATAAGAACTTTCTCAGAGGCTTTAGAGCCACTCCAAAGAGATTTATTTCTTTTAGCTCCAGGCATCCCATGCTTCATCTGGTTTCTTTGGTATGCACAAAGTTTGTGTTTAACATTTTCTGAGACTGCAACAATGCAGACAAGATGCACTGGAGAGAGAACACTTGGCAAGTAGGAGCACCTTCACTAGAGTGTTTGCAAGGCCAATACAATTTGTATCAAATAATATGAATTTCTCCCTGTGTGCCTTTAAAACCTTCCCCTTGCTTCAACCTCCTTGAACTTGAACATGCGGGCATTTTATGATGGCACACATGCGTAGCACGCGCACTCCCCTTGCAACACTTGGCTAGTCCCCTGTAAGTAGCGTGTGTAATGGGATGACCTTCCTCTGGTTGTCATGTCGACTGATGCTGTAAATTTGTTAAGCTAAGGAGTCTAATGATGAAAGATTTTTAATATTTGTATATGTTGACTGAAATGAGAATAAGGCTTATTCTTTTTTGCTGTCACTCATGAGCTATTACGAATGGACTTGCAAATGTTAAACTAACCACAGATTCCTGAAATGAGCCCTGTTGGTCATGGTATTTAACCTTCTTATAAATTTAAGAATATCATTGGGTAATATTGATTGATTGATTGTGATACTAGATATTGAGTCAGTGGCTTTCTATCTACAAGCTACACCCCCAGCTCGATTTCATTTTCATTTTGAAACAGGTTCTCACTAGGTTGCTGAGCGTCTCACTACTTGCTGAGGCTGGCCTCCAATCTGCAACCCTCCTGTCTCAGCCTCCCAGGCACTGGGGTTACAGGTGTGTGCCACCATGCTTGGCTTGTTCGTTTATTTATGTCCCTGTTTATGAGGAAGAATGGCTAGGACTTTTCCTTTCTTTTAATTTGAATTTAGGTTTTGTGTCATAATTTGGTCTCATGAAAATGTTGGAAAGTATTTCTTTATTCTTTGGTAGAAGCTGTGAAATATCTGTTTTATGTCTTCCTGTGATATTTGGTAGAATCTAAGCCCAGAGTTGTCTTTGTCAGTTTTTATTAAGGATTCGGTTTTATTATTAGTGATACTTTTATTTATATTTGTTTTTTCTTAATGTGGAAAGTGTGTTTTTCTAGGAACTTATCCATTTTACTTAAACATCCAAATTTTTGCATATGATTTTTTATAATATCCTTTCATTTTCACATTTATGGGATTTGTAGTGATCTGTCCTTTTCATGTACAATAACAATTCTTTGAACATCTTCTCTGTTTATCAGTCTTGGCAGGAGCTTATCATTTTTATTTTTCTTCTCACACCAACTTGACTTTATTGACCTTTTTCTCTTGGATGTTGTTTTTTAAGTTATGTCTTCTATTTTATATGTATTTCTCTTTTATTTTCCTTGTGTTTATTTTTAACCCCCTCTTGATTTTTAGGCTTCTCTATATTTAAATTTTTAAGTTCCAAATCATAACTTTAGAAGTCCCCAAAAGTATAGATGTGCGATCTTTTTTTAAAAAATCATTCAATTAAAGTATTCTTTTGTGGGTCCTTCTTTTACTGATAAGTTATTTACAAGTATGTTTTTAACTTTCAAATATTTTGAGATTTCACAGATTTCTTTTTAAATATTCTTTGGGGATTTTTGTTTGTATATTTTTTGGTCTTCAGCTTAAAAATCACTGTACTCTGAAATCCCACTCTTTAAGTGTGTTTTACAGTTGTTCATTGTGGTATTCTCTGTGTACAAATTTAAAATAAGTTTTAAAAATTAAAAACTTTTGTGGCTCTGGGGATTAAGTGCTCTATCTTCAAGATACACCTCAGCTCTTTTTATTTATTTATTTTTTATTTGGAAATAGGGTATTGCTAAATTACCATACTGCTGGCCTTGAACCTGCTATCCTCTTGTCTCAGCCTTCCATGTACTGGGAAAACAGGTATGTACCAATGTGCCCATTGAATTCTTTAAATTTTCTGTTAAGACTGGCAGGGTGACTGCAAAGCCTCTGCAACTTAGTAAGATCCTGCTTCAAAAATAAAAAATAAAATAGGTCTACGGGTGTAGCTCAGAGGCAGAATGTCTGTGGGTTCAACTCCTAGTAACACACACACACACACCCCAAAAAATCCATTATTTCTTTTTAGTTGTTTTATTTACATCAGTGTCTGAGAGAAGTAAATAAAGCCCTTGCATGATGATTGTAAATTTTTGTTTCTTAGTCCTCACAATTTTGACACATTGTATTCACTTAAGGCTATTTTTTAAAATACTTCAAATTTACCATGATGACATCTTCCTAGTAAATTATGAGATACCTCTCTTTATCACTAGAAATAATCTTTGCCTTAAGGTCGACTTTGTCTGATATTAAGTGGCTTCCTGGTTTTCTTCTGGTCAGTGTTTATGTGGTTTATCTCTTCCATCCTTTACTTTAGACTCTCTAGGTCCTTGTATTTTTTTTTAACCTGCGTTTCTTTTAGCAGCACGTATGGAAGTTATCCTTAGTGTCTTTGAGTGGTTGCTTTGGATCTCCATGTCCTGCCATACCAAGTCCAAGATAAATCACCAATTTTTCTACTTCCCAGACAAATGTTGATAAATTTGAGTTGACTTTCACGATCCCCTCTGATATTTTCTATACTCTTAAACTGTAACCTTCATCCGTATCTCTCCCACTTTGCCAGAATCTGATGTAATGAACCATAAGACTTGCATTTAGTGTGTGATCATGACTACTTCGACTGAGCTTTTGCTGAACTCTATGGGCTTCTGGGGTTTCTTATTCATAGCTAAAACATGAGCTCTAGCCTCTAGCAAGCTTCCCATGGTATAGGGTAGTTGGTTCTTATGAAACACAGCTTATTTGGTGCAAATTCCCAATCTGACATAAAAATACTGGTATTTCTATTAAAGACCAATAAGACCAATTTTTTTTCTTTGTTAATTGTGTGTGTGTGTGTGTGTGTGTGTGTGTGTGTGTGTGTGTGTGTGTTTTACTGGGGATTGAACTCAGAGGCATTTCACCTCCAAGCTGCATCCTCTGCCGTATTTCTTATTTTCATTTTGAAATGAGACTCTCAATACTTACTGAGGTTATCCTCGAACCTGTGATCCTCCTGTCTCAGCCTCCCAAGTACTGGGATTACAGGCATGTGCCACCACACCCAGCTTCTGTTAGTCTTTTAAGTGCATACAGAGAAAAACTAAAACATTTCTAAATGCAAGTCTTATGAAAACAGGTATAAAACTGTAACAGATTCACCTGTGTTAGAAGGATAACAACCTAAATGGCTACCTACACAATGAAAGTAAACGAAGCATAAATTATGACAAACCTCTTCCATGTCGTAATGTGTTGATTAGAAAACAAGTGAAATCAAGCTGGGCATGGTGGCACATGCTTGTAATCTCAGCATTCGGGAGGCTGAGACGGGAGGATCCAGGTTCTCAGTCAGCCTCAGCTACCTAGTGAGGCACTCCACAACTTAGTGATACCTGGTTTCAAAATAAAGAATAAAAAAAGGGGGGGTAGGGGTATAGCTCAGAGGTAGAATGCCCCTGAGCTCAATCCCCAGTACCACACACACACACACACACACACAAAAAGTGAAATCTCCAAGGTCAAATACCACAGGAACCAATGCACAAAGAAAAGCTTAGTAGTTACCCCAGAGCAACGGAAGACTAAGCACTGGACCCACAGAACTTCAAAGCTCAGCTTGATGGTCATATGCAGAATCAGAACAGGGGAATGTCTATAAACTTAGTGAAGAATTTGCTTTGCAGCAGAGGAAAGTTTGTGAAATTTACATCTGCTGCGTCTTCTGGGGGAAAATAACAATAAGGACATGGCTAACAAAAAACTATAGAAGAAAAAGGTAATGGAGGAGGAAGAGGAAAAGGAGGAGGAGGAAAAGGAGGAAGAAGGGGAGAATATTGGGGATTACCTTGAAATTTAAATCTTAGCATTGTCTCTTGGTCAGAACAAATTAAAATAACAATAAAAAAATTATATGAATGTTAACCCAGGCTGGGAATCCCACACAAATAGAAAAAAAATTAAGTTCTCACTGGATAAATGTTCTCAAATATAGTCTGCAGAATCAGTTAAATAATTAAATACACAATTACTCAACTCACAGAAATAAGACACCATGAGAGAGATAGCCATTGTGAAAAAAAATTAGACACACAAGGACATTACATATTAGATTCTACAATATATATATATATATATATATATATATATATATATATATATATATATATATATATATATATCAAGCCGTGTGTGGTGGTGCATGCCTGTAATCCAGGGATTTGGGAGGCTGACACAAGAGGCTTCTAGGTTTGAGACCAGTGTGCTATAACTTAGAGAGACATTGTTTCAAACTAAAAAGAATAGAAAGGGCTAGGGGTGTAGGTCAGTGGTAGAATGTCCCTTGGTTCAATCATCAGTACTATAAATGTATAATTAAATAAATAAAATTAGCATGGAGTCATTACTATACATTCTAAATATGATTAGGTAGGAATATATGTATACAAATGATAAAATAAAATAAAAGTCAGCAAGGAATAAGATACCATTGAAATGCCAAAGCAGACATCACAAATAAACAACATACAACTTTTAGAAAATAAATGTCTTCAAGCCGGGCATGGTGGGGCATGCCTGTAATCCCAGTACTTGGGAGGCTGAGACAAAAGGATTGCAGGTTCACGGCCAGCTTCAGCTACTTAGTGAGGCCCTTTGCAACTTAGTGAGACCCTGTCTCAAAATAAAGAATAAAAATAGGATTGGGGTGTAGCCTGAAGATAGAATGTCCCTGAGTTTAATCCTCAGTACCGAAAAGAAAAGCAAAGAAAAGAAATGTCTTCATTAAGACTATACTCCTATATATAGCTTAAATAAATGAGAAAGCAGGATGGAAAATTAGCAAACTGAGAAATAAAAATAAACATAGCACATTGAAGCAAGCAGTAGGAAACATTAAGAAATAGGAAAGATTAAGAAGGATGGATACCAGTGAGAAGTCGTATTGAGAGCGTGTTAATATCCTGAAGTGAGAAAATAAGGAATATTAGGGAGAAGCACAGACTTTTCTAAAGTTATTAAAATACACAAAAACAGCCAGGCTTGGTTGCATGTACCTGTAATCCCAGTACTTGGGATGCTCAGACAAGAGGATTTCAGATTCTACCTGTTTATAAAATTAAATTAAATTAAATTAAATGGGCTGAGGGTGTAGCTCAGAGGTAGAATGGCCCTGGGTTCAGTGCTCAGTACCAAAAAATAAAACAAAACAAAACAAAAAAACAGAAAATAAATATACAAAAACCCAAACACACACACACCATAGATAAATGCACACAACATGCTTTACACAGAAAAAGTTTAAAAAATATATACTTAAAATACATTGAATATACTTAAAAACATTAAAAGAGAGAAAAAGGGAGGAGAAAGAAAGAGAGATGGGGAAAAGAGAGAGAGACCCAAAAGACAAAAAAAAGGGAAAGTTACTTTGCATAACAAAAGAGAAAGGACCAAAATTTTCTCAAAGTAGCAGCAATGTGGTTCAGAAGTCCAAGGGAAACTACCTTCAAAGTGCAACCTTCCAATGAGTGAGGAAACAAGACAATTTTCAGAAATTGAAAAGAAAAAAAATCCCAAATAAAACAAAAACAGGGCATCCACTCCAGCTGACATATGCTGAGGAAATCAAAACATTGAGCTTCACAGGAGGAAAGAAAGAAAAAACAAAACAAATCTAGGAGAAAGGTTTGACAAGCAAAAAATAGTGATAAAATGTTAAAAGATAAAGTTAAATTATTTTTGGTATGAAATTTAAACTTTTTTTCTATGTAGAATGTGTTGTGTGTTTTTATCTATGACTTTTGTGTTTGTTTTTGTGTGTTTGTGTGTGTGTTACTGGGGATTGAACCCAAGAATATTCTGCCTCCAACATACACTCTCAACCCTTTTTATTTTTGAAACAGGGTCTTGCTAGGTGACTAGCACCTTGGCTTCGTTTGCCAGTGGAGTCCTCCTTGTCTTATGAAGCCTCCTCCTCATGAACACTCTTTACTGTCTGCATTTCTGCAAACGTTCTGGTCTTCGAAGCTCGCACCAGAGCAGCCCATGAAACTCAGCTTACAGCATCCCAAGACTTCTCCAGCCTGAGTCTCTGACTCTCTCCAAATTCCTCTCACAAATCAGTTCCAAAGGCTCCTTGAATGACACGGTCAGGTTCAGACCCAACCATGGCTTCACACTAGGGGACCAGTTTCTGCTTTAAGTCAGTTTTAGTTTCTTCCACGGTGACGGAAACACTTGACAAGCAGAATTTAGAAGAAGAAAGGTTTCTTGAGGGCTCATGATTCCAGAGGTGTCAGAGGTCAGTCCATGGGCAGCCAGCGCAGCTTGGTAGCAGGGCTTTAGGGCACGGTGGAGGGGGAAGGCTGCCCTCAGCTCACAGCAGCCAGGAATCAGAGACAGGAGGCAGCAAGGAGTAGATGGAGTCCTAAGGTCATACCCCACATGACCCACATGTTCCAGCCATCCCCACCTCTGAACCTTGCTGCACTGGTCCCCTCTTCCAAAACATGAGCATTTGGGGCACATTCCAAACCCAAGTCCTAGCAATATATGATCAGATTCCACATCATCACTAACATGTAAGACACTATCAGTTATTTGCTAAGAGATTGGATCTTAAATGTTCTACACACACACACACACACACACACACACTAGTTGTGTGAAGTGATGGATATGTTGAACATTCTAACAGTGGCCATCACTTCACAAATGTACATGTACATCAAAACATTATACTGCATGCCTTAAATATATAAAATTTTTGCTTGTCGACTACATATCAATAAAAGTTGGGAGGGGAGAGAAAATAACCAGCTTTGGAAAATGTGTCATAGGATCCCAGAATATTGACTTATCTGAAAACTTACGAAGACCTTCCTCCTTTTCCAACTACATATTTGTGTGAAGTTACATTATTTTTAATATTTCAACTGAAAAAAAGGGTATTGAAACATATTGAATGTATCAGTAGATATGAAAAACCACCCTTTTTTCAATTAAACCTTCTTTAATGACAGAGATTTTTAAATGTAAAGCAATGACACTTTACTCACTGAAATTTTTGAATATGTAGTTATTTTTAATAAAAATTTGATTTTTTACACATAATGTGTTACTTTAAACAAAGAATAACTTCTTTTTAAATTCTCAATTTTAATTTTTAATTTGTACTAAAGTGATAGCTTTATTCTATACAGAAATAAGCATATTGGGGTCAGAAATAATCTTGAAAAATATAATGAGGTTTCTAAAACTTTGAGAAAGGCTTCCCTATAAAAACTCTTACTCATGTGCCCAGGATGCCATGTAAAAACATTCATAGTAGAATTCTTTCTTTCTTTCTTTCTTTCTTTCTTTCTTTCTTTCTTTCTTTCTTTCTTTCTTTCTTTCTTTCTTTGCACTGGGGATTGAACCCAGGGGCATTCTACCTCTCAGCTACACCCCCAGACCTATTTTATTTTTATTTTGAAACAGGGTCTTGCTAGGTTTCTGAGAGTCTCACTACTTGCTGAGGCTGACCTAGAACCTGCGATCCTCCTGTATTGGCCTTCCAAGTACTGGGATTACAGGTGTGCGCCACCGTTCCCAGCTAGAATTCTTCCTAATAGCCAGGTATTGAAAGCAACATAAGTGACCATCACCAAAGGAGAGCATAAATAAAT
Organism: Graphiurus murinus; assembly: GCA_004027655.1. NCBI lineage: Eukaryota > Metazoa > Chordata > Mammalia > Rodentia > Gliridae > Graphiurus > Graphiurus murinus. The sequence goes on along the minus strand of PVLC010014615.1, from coordinate 12,436 downwards.
GGCAATAATTCAATTCACATACTGGAATGTTGCTTATTGGGAAAATGAGTTATTTATAAAATATCATAGGAAAACTTTGAAAATAATATACATTTTTTAAAAAAAGTCTTTATGCCAAATTTTATCAAATCTACTATACTGTCCCTATATAAACAATATACTGTTTGTATGTGGGAAAAAAAACATAAAGTAAACTAATAACTGATCAATTTTAAGCAATAAATTTTGAAAACATTGGCGTTTGGGTGGGTCTGTAGAGTAGATATTTGGGGGAAGGATTACAAAAAGAAGCTTACTAGGATTGAAATATTGTATTTCTGGAGTTGGTTGGATAGTGCATGTATTAATCCATTTTCTGTTGCTGTAACAAACTACTGAAGACTAGTGACTTTATAAAGAAAGGAGGCTTATGAATCACACAGTTCTGAAAACTCAGGAGCCTGCTTGCAGTTGCTGCTCAGGACCATCTGTCTACATTACAACATCCTGAATTGCATCATTTGGTGTGGGGGTGTCTGACAGGGAGGGATCTCCTGCTAAGATAGAAAGCCAGAGAGTCAAGGCTGGGCTTGATCTTGTTGCAACAACCTGCTCCCTGACAGGGGTACATTGGGGTTCCATGAGCACTACATTAGTCCCTTCTGAGGGCAGCGCCCCAGTGACCTAATGACCTTCTACTCAGGCCCCTCATCTGAAAGGCTCCACCTCCCACCTCTCATCATTCCCACACTGCTGACCAAGTTCCTGAAATGTGAACCTACCGGGAGCACACTCAAAAACCATCTCCAAGCCACAGCAGCCCGCTGACTTTATCTTCCGTATTGTGCTTCAAACTTAATATTTATCTTGTTTCGCAGGTTTTCATAGTGTAATAAAGGGACTAAAGATTCACAAGAGATGGCAGAAGTAAATATAACATGGATGAACTTACACCAATTATCAGTGCCCGTCTCGATAGCATCAGTGAGGAGGAGGAGGGGCAGGATGGGTGCTGAGAGGAGACTCACCAAGTGCTGTGTGCATGTATGTCTCTGTCACTCTGAGCTTCATTCTGATGCATGATTACAAGGCACGGATGAAAAATAGGAATACAGTAAAAATGACACTGAGGTGTACAATTGACTAGTGGCAAGATCATGGGCATGAAATAATGCAAAAGGGATCAAATATAGTCACAGGGAATGGCCCTTTCTAAAGGAAAATAAACAATTACACCTGAAAACGTTTTCAGGGAAACAAAATCTTTTTGGAAATGATTCTCTTGTGAAGTAGTTTACTGAAATGATTCCTAACATTATTTTCAGTGAACTGAATTTATTTGCCTTGTGTGTGGCACTGGGGATTGAACCCAGGGGCGTTCTATCTTTGAGCTACACCCACAGCCTTATTTTAATTTTTTTTTTTTAATTTTGAAACAGGGTCTCACTAAGTTATCAAGGGCCTCACTAAGTTATTGAGGTTGGCCTTGAACCTGTGATTCTCCTTTCTCAGCCTCCCAAGTACTGAGATTATAGGTGTGAGCCACCACACCCTACTGAATTGATTTACTTTTGATAACAGAATTTTCTGATTATGAAAAGTAAATAAAATAATTGTTAGTTATCTAGGATGGGGAAAAGATTTTTTTGGATGTTTCTGTTGTAGAAGGGTCATTAGAAAAGACTCCTAAAGCACAGGTGTACAGACAGGTTCATGATGGAGGAAGTAGGCCTAGACGGAGCCCTCCCTCTATAAACACTCAGAAAACTAGACAGGACATACTCAAGAACTGTTTTCAAACACTGCACAACAGTTTGTAGAAACACAGTCCTTGAAAGAAAAGGGTGAAACTAACATTAGTCCCCAATTTCTGCAAAGTAGTGGTTCTTTCATAAATTGTAACACACCTCCTTAGGTGAGAAGAACAATATGAAGGCCAGGAAGCATAAGACCACTGGGATTTTTGAGGCAGAATACTAGACAGAAAGGACAGTGTGAAGTCACCATTGTAAAAGTGTTCTGTCCTCCCCAAGTCTCTTCACGCATAGAAAGCTCCTCATTCATAGAAGGGAATTCTGTAAAGAGGAGGAAAGTCCAACTGAGATCTGTGTGCAGAAGTTTCCAGAGCTCACACGATGGGGGAGCACCGTAAGTGCTCGGTCCTTGTCAAACACCTGCACCCACCTGCGTAGCAGGCTGGACTAGCTCTAAAGCTTCTATAAACACGCTGTGGCAAAACTTAAAGACCAGCCTCAAAAGGATCAAGCTAATCATGAAGTCATTTCAATTCCCACAGGAAGTCACGCAAAACGTTCTCTCTGAAGGAAGATGGCCGTGTGAGTCAGCGCTGTCACCACCGGGACCCAACACCTGACACACAAAGCTCAGAGGGACAAAGATGTTCTGGGGCTCAGGATGTCAGAGCGTTAGTCCACAGGGCCAGGGGCTCCGGAGCACAAGGGTGGCCACGCAGGCTGGGTATGCAGAGGGACGGACACTGCTCTTAGCTCATGGAGACTGGAAGCAGAGATAGTAGATAGATAGATAGATAAACAGATATATGATAAATACATACATACACACATACATGAATAGATAAATTATAGATGCATAGATAGATGCATGATAGATGGATAGATGACAGATAGATGCTAGGTGAATAGATGCTAGATAAATAGATACATGAAAGATAGATGCTAGAGAAATACATGATAGATAAATAGATAGATGCTAGAGAGATGATAGATGATAGATAGACAGATAGATGATAGCTAGCTAGATAGATCATAGATAGATAGATGATAGATAGATAGATAGCCAGCTAGCTCAATAGATCATAGATAGATGCAAGGTAGAGACAGAGCTTGCACTATGGAGTCCCCGAGCCCACACTTGTAATGACCCGCCTACTCCGACCATGTCCACTGGCCTCTGTGACCACCCAATAAACCCAGTCAAATTATTAACCCATCGTGAGCATCTCCACTGGTGAGATTAGGACCCTCACAGTTCAATTATTTCGCCTGTGAACCTGTTTTCATTGCCAATACCTGAGCTGTTGCAGGGACATTCTACATCCAAACCATATCACCAACCAAACCCAGACACGCAACAGGAAATCCACGAGATGTAACACACAATACAAAAAAATTAGCAGACAGGACAAGAAGCAGAAAAGTACAATTCATTGTCAGAAGAGAAATCAGCAAAGCATTCAAGGTAAACAAAACCAGAAGATGACGGAATTATCAGAGAAAGGCTTTAAAATAGCTATGGCAAAGGTGCTCTTGGATTTATAATAAAAATGTGAAAATGAAAAGGAGACATAAAAGATAAAAGGGAGAATTTTCAGAGGTTAAAAATTCAATGTCTAAAATGAAAGATACACTGGGTAGGGTCAACGTCAGTCTATATGCTGAAAGATAAAAGATCAGTGTGAACTTGAAGATGCAGAACTAAAAAAAATGTGTAAAAGTAAGCACTGAGAAAAAAAAAATCAACCAAAGCTTCAATGACCTAGGAGAATTTAAAGAAATAATGGATAAAAATATTCCAAGTTTGATGAATACTATAAGTTTACATATCTAAGTCTCAAAGAACCCTAAAGCAGAATAGAAAAGAAAGATAGAATGAAAGAGGAGGAGAAGGAGAAAGAGAAAAAAAAAAGGGAAGGAGGGAGGGAGGGAAGGACTAAGGTGCATTATAATTGAAGTGCTGAGCTGGTCAGGGTGTACACACCTGTAATTCCAGTACTTGGGAGGGTGAGACAGGAGGATCACAGGTTCCTGGTCAGCCTCAGCAACTTTGTGAGGCACTCTCCACAACTTAGTGAGACCCTGTGTCAAAATACAAATCAAATAGAGCTGGGGAAGTAACTCAGAGGTGGAATGCTCCTGGATTCTTCAATCTTCAATCCCCCTCAACACACACACACACACACACACACACACACACACACACGGGGGGGGGGGAGAAAGAAAAAGTAGAAATAGGAAGAGGCATTGAATCATAGTAGAAACAAAAATATCATTTATAATTAAAATGCTAAAAACTAGTGATAAAAGAGAAAAACTTAAAATTCAGACCCAGGGAGAAATGACATATGTACAAAGAACTAAAGAAGAGAACCACTCTAGGCTTCCTGCTAGTAACAGTACTAGGCAGAAGGCAGGTGCAAAACTTTAAAGACCTACAAAAGCATCTATCATTCCAGAATTCTACCCAAGAAAACAGCAGATTTCCAAAGTGAAGGTAAATAAACCTTTTTCGGGAAACAAAAAGGGGTGGGATTCTGTGATGCAAGAGTGATAAAGGGATTTCTACAAGCAGAATTAAAATGGCATCCAATGTCAGTTTTTCCTCATTTGAAAATCTAGCTAAGAAACAATTACTACAGCAAAAGGTAATTGATTGAATGCAGAAGCAATCTGCATCACAACCATAGCAAAGAGCACAGGAAAGAAAAGCAGAAATAGATGGTTGTGAGGGTGACATCCTATATTTCATAATTCTAAGTTTTAGATACGATCCTATACTGTTCTTATCCTATACATATTTATGTCTAATAACATAGTCACAATAACTATTCTCAAGATATATTCTGCTAATTTTTCACACTATATATGATGGTATACTTACTTAAAAGAAGACTGTCATAAATTAAAATTGTCTATTGTAAACCCTAGCATCACCACCAAAACAAAATAAAAAACATATAACTAGTAAGACAATAAAAGAGATCCAATTAACTGTTTTAAAAGCCCCAGTTGCCTCTATTTTCCAAAAAATCTAAATAAGAATGAGTATAAAAAAGAATAGTCTAAGTCATCACAGTATTTGAGAGAATGAGACAGGAGGATCACAGGTTTGAGGCCAGCCTAAGCAACATAGTGAAACTCTCAGCAACCTAGAGAGACCTTATTTCAAAAAATAAAATGGGTTGGGGGTAGGTATGGCTCAGAGTTAATATGCCTCCATGTTTAATCTCCAGTACCCACCTAAAAACAAAACAAAACAAAAACAAACAAGCAAACAAAGAAAAACCCACAAAAAATAGTCTTTGTTTTTCTGAGGAGTCCATGCCCACTATAAATAGGTGGAAATGGGTGAAGACAGGGGGACTTATGTCCAGTGTTGCTGAATCTGTGTTCTTTTTTTATTTTTTTAAGAAAAGCCAGACATTTAAATATACTTGTTCATCTATGCACTTATATAAATACGTTTTTACAATACTGTCTCTATTTTAAAAGAGTGTCCGTGAATTAAAATAGGTCTATCATCTATATGTAACCTTCAGATGCCTAATTTGAGAACTAATTTGTATAATGAGAAAACACAAGAAACGAGCTCTGGGTTAATAGAACCCATCTTGCCTTGTATAAGCGGAGCACTTGACTCCGGAGTGCGCCTTGCACACCTCCCTCTCATCCTACTCTTCCTTTTACCTTTTCTGAGATTTTCTAAGCTCCTTTTCAGAGTCCAAATCACACGCCGCCACCATCTTTCCCGGGAATTTCCCCACTTCTCCCTGGGAGACTTGACCTCCCTGTTTCTGGAGCAGCCATGATCCTCTTGCTTCTGCCAGGGCAAAGCAACGCCCGTGGGCCTTGAAGGCAGGTGAATCCAGTTGTCACTACATTAATGAAGCTGCTGGTTCTCTAAGCTCTGACAGCAGGCTGGCCCTTGGGGATGTCTGCAGTGTCCAGATTTGCTTTCAACCTGGATTTGCGGCTTCGAGGGGCCTTCGCTGTACCTAGTTTCCAGGTGAATATTTGCTAGCATCATCTTCCTATGAGGCCAACAGTTTCCAGGTGTGCAGGAAGAAAGCCATCCCTTGGCCCAAGGTTGCCTCCTGGAGTTCTCCTGCCTGGCTTCTACGCACCTGATTCATCTCTCGCTGTGTTTGACTCTTCATAACTACAATATTACACACAGTTCCCTGAACATATCTTCTACACGTGCGGACTCTGTGCTTAGAACATTCAACGTCTCACATAAACCAAGCTCTCTGCTTCCTCAATAAGGCACTGCTTTTTTTCTTCCTCTTCTTTTTTCTTCCTTCTTTCCTTCCTTCCTTTTTATTAAGTTTTAACTGACAGTCAAAAAGTAGCATATCTGCTGGGCGTGGTGACGCACGCTTGTAATCCCAGCATTCAGGAGGCTGAGACCGGAGGATCCGGGTTCGAAGCCAGCCTTAGCTACCTAGTGAGGCACTCCGCAACTTAGTGAGACTCGGTTTCAAAAATAAAGAATAAAAAATAGGGCTGGGGGTATAGCTCGAAGGTAGAATGCCCCTGAGTTCAATCCCCAGTACCGCAAAAAAAAAAAAAAAAGTAGCATATCTTAGCCAGGCATGTGGCGGCGCATGCTTGAAATCCCAGTACTTGGGAAGCTGAGACAGAAGAATCGCAAGTGCTAAACCAGCATCAGCCACTTAACAAGAGTCTCAGCAACTTAGTGACATCCTGTTTCGAAATTACAAATAAAATAAAATAGGTCTGGGGATGTAGTTCAGAGGTAGAATGTCCCTGGAGGTTCAATCCTCAGTACCACGAAAAAAAAGATATATTTTGATGGTGTTCAATTTGATAACTTGATGCATATATATTCACAATTAAGCTCAGTAACATATATTGCCTCATATAATCTCCTATGGTGAGAACTCTTAAACACTACCCTCTTAACAAATGTCAAATGTTGCCATCTACATTGTCATCTATACAGTGTTGAACAATGGCTCTCCAGAATTTATCCATCCTGCAAAACATGATCAACATCTCCCTAGTTCCCCCAAGCCCTGGGCACTGCCATAGGGTCCAGTAGTGTGTGTGTGTGTGTGTGTGTGTGTGTGTGTGTGTGTGTGTGTGTGTTATACACATAATATATACATACACATATATCTCCGATACTTGTATCATGTATATGCACCCTTATGCACACATATCTATTGCTGGGGATCAAATCCAGGGCTCTGTGCATGCTAGCCAAGTTCTCTGCCACCGAGCTGCACTCCAGCTCTCCCTTCTGCAGCTTTATCCAAAGGAAGAGCTGTCTGCACTCCCGTTTCCATTTTAGCCTTTTTTTCCCCTAATAGCCGAGCTAAGAAAACAACCTAAATGTCATCTGATGGGTGGAAGGGTGGATAGAGAAAACTGCGGTATGCACCGTGGAATGCAAGGGAAAATTCTGCAGCTTTCACCGAGAGCGAAATCCTGCCATCCGCGGCGACAGGGAAGACGCTGGAGGACACGATGTTAAGTGACACGACAGATATGATGCAGGAGACGCTTTCACGGTGCAGACTCTGCTACTACACCTGCCCGCGCAAGCACAGCCCCTCGGCTTCTGCTCCAGAGGAGGGGCGCCCTGCACCTCGTGGGACCCCGAGTCCGTGCTTTGGGGGTGAATGTTTCACGCATTGCCCAGCTCCCCCGAGAGTCCAGCTATTTTAGGCTTTCACACTGGAAATTGAAAATGATCGTGGCTGGACCAACATTGAGGTTATGTGAAGCCAGAGTGCCCTCTACTGTTTTCCGGAATTATAACTACGTTCTCTTTTTCTTTCTTTTTATAAAATTTCATTCACTAAAAGGGGACATGCTAGTCAACCGGGTAGGGATCCCACCGGTAGACCATTATTTCTCAGGACAAACACTGAATTCCATTTTAAACGGGAAGCTACTGGCATGGCAGCAAATACTCTCCTAGCAAGGCGAGTTTCTACAGCCTTGTGTGCCCTCAAGGTAATCAAATGTGAGGCTTGGCTCTGTTACATAAACACAATGAGGGAAGACCCAAGTGCCAGTTCCTCACAGGGAGGGGAAAAATATTTCGGCCACAGCTTTAAAAAGTGAACCTTATTTGAGATCATTTTCAAATGTTCAATTATGACTTGCACTTATAGAAAAAAAATTAAACATAGAAATTTTGAACGCAATCCACGGAATGAACATATTCGCTTACAGCTGATTTTTCATTAAGAATTAATATCCAGGACTCAATACAAAAGCGACCTCTTCTTTACCTACACTTAAAAAGAAAAAAAAGTAAGCTGAGTGACTTTGTGTAACCATCCACAAAGCTTTAGATTCACTACTTATTTGAAACCTGTTGACTTGCATTTTGTGGCTTCATCCCAGGAGACCAGCAGCTGTCTTTGGTATTTTTTTTAAACCTGAAATTCCAACGTCCAATAGGTGACAGGTAGATTAATCTGATTATAAAACCATATTAAGCTGATTCTTTTAAAATGAATGATTCTGACCATTGTGTGAGCTGTACGTCATTAAAGCAAAATGCCTGAGATCAGACAGTTGACGGGGACGAAAAGTTAATGTGGTCTCCTGGGCTTGGTCCCCCTTGCTTTTGGGCCTGTGGTGAAGGAGGACCTTATGTCGGGAGCCTGCAGTAGTGTGAAAAGCTTCACCTCAAGGCCAGAAAGGAAAAACAGCAACAGCAAGAGGAGGGGCTGGGTGCAATCTCCCCCTCAAGGGTCGTGACACCAGGCTCCAACTGCTAAGGTGCCACAGCGGCATCCCAAAAGTCCCACAGGACTTTTAATTTGTGAGCCCATGGGGAGGGGGGTGGCAGTTAAGGTCCCAACTATAGCAACTGTCTGGAAACTCCATTTTGGGGATACGTCTTTTGAGAACGCAGAAAACGAAGACAGGCACGTGTGCCACTTAGATAAGTATCCTGGGATTCCAAAAGCCTTCCAAAGAAGCATCTTCTGTCCGTTTCATTAAGAACCCACTAGATGTCTAATGCCGTGGCTAAAGAGTCAGAGTACACTTACTTGTGTATTTGCACACGCTTTTGTACTCCTGTCCTGTTTCAGAAGTACATATGCGATTTCTCATGTGGGGAAAATGTCCTGATTTCTGGAATGTTCAAAAGTGCCCCTAAAGGGTGATTAGATTTGGACTACTCCATGTGAGACATAACTGGAAAAATCCAGGCCTCCTATGCTGGAAGGCTAAAGACCTTTTCTAGAGGAAGGTTTGAAATTTGCGTTTCTCATAATTAGCCTACGAAACTCTACAAAACGCAGTTTCGGAAAAGGCAGGAGCAGTAACACCCGTCTCATCATGCTGTCAGTGGGTCAATAACCCTCATCTCGTCATGTTCTCGGTGGGTTCGCTTTAAATCTTGAGCTTTTTAAAATAGTATTATTATTATTATTATTATTATTATTATTATTATTATTATTATTATTATTATTATTAGATGTTTTCATCAACAAGAAGCACCATGTTGCCGTCCTGAATTTAAGAAACTCCGTGTAGCATCAGCATGCTTGCTGGCAGTGTTTGGAAGGGGCCCTATTTCCTCCCAGTTGTTATTAGCGCGTTCCCACTTCTCAGAACCACCCCACCGGCACAGGGGGCCAGTGTAATTACCACAAAGCGAGTGTGTCCAGCTGCCTGGAGGCAGTGCCTGATGAGCAACTCTGACCCCAGACCCACTTTCAGATCTGCAGACCCCCGGACTCCTTCCTAAGGATGCCATGGCTTCTAGTTCGGAATTGGAGCTTCAGACCTCCTCCCCCACCACACACACGCACACAGATCCCTACACACACACACACACACACGCACACGCGCACACACACACACACACACACACACACACGAGCATACTGAAATTATGTAAGGGTGTCATTTGAATCCTCTTCAGTTTTACACTTGCTTTGTCTTTCATAGTGAGCTGTCTTATGAACTAAATAGGAAGGATTCTCCCGAGTCAGCTCCCCCCCGCCCCCGCCCCCGCGGATAAGAGATGAGGGCACCCAGGGTAGGGACGGAGCTGGGGCCCAGGTCGGGCTGGGGAGCTGCTTGCTGGTCTTGGAAGGGGAGTGCTCTCCTTCTGCTCTGGGAGGGCGGGCGCAGAGGTCTCCTTCCTTAACCCAGGCTGCCGACTGCTGACACTACCTTTCCACCTGGGTTCCGAAAGGCGGGCCCGCGGCTTTTCCAGGGGACCCTGCGTGCGCTCCTAAGGCCCTCCATAAACTTCAGCGGGCGGATGGCCTATCCCGAGCCAGGCCGGGCGGCGGGGCGCGGCGCCCTCCCCCTCTGCTGAGCTGCCGGGCGCATTGGTGAGATTCTGGCGGCCTCTACCGGAGCCCGGAGCAGCTCTGCAGAGGGACGTCGCTCCCAGCCCGGAGGGGGACGACATGTGGCGCCCGGGAGAGGTGAGGACGCGCGCGGGAGTGCGCGGGGCGCTGGGGATCCGCAGCGGGCAGCGCGTGGACCGCAGGGCGGCGGCGACGGCGGCGGGGGCGCGGGGCGCTCGGCCCGCCGGGGAAGTCGGCGCATGGGGCGGTGACGCCGCGCCGGCCTCCTGCGCCTCCAGCCAGCCGGGGAGCGGGCGGTGGAGCCGAGGATGCGCGCTCGCCGACGGCTCGCCTCCCGGGGCCGGCGTGCAGGGTAAGCGCCGGGCGGGCGCGGGGCCGGGCAGGGGCGCGGGGACCCCGGGGTCGCACGGCCGGGGCGCCGGAGTGGAGAGCGGCCGCGGCGCAAACTTTCCCCGGCGCCCGCGGGGCCGAGCGGCGGAGAGTGCAGGGCGCCCGGGCGGCGCGGGTCCGGGGTGCAGGAGCTGCGGGGACGTCGCGGCACCGAGCAGCGGCCAGGCCCGCAGCCCCGCAGCTCCGGGGCGCGCCGAGTGCCGGCGGCACTGGCGGGGTGGGCGCGGGCCCCGCACGGGTGTCGCGCGCGTGTCGCACGGGCTGCTCGAGGCCGGGGACCCGGAGCCGCCACTGCACCGCGCGCTCGCAGCCCGAGAGGACCGCGCCGGCGCGGGGCGCGGGGGCTGGGACTCCAGGACGCACGAGGAGGTCGGCGAGGACTTGCAGAAGGGTGGCGAGGGGCGGGCGGCGGCGCGGGATTGGTGGAGGCTGCGGCCCCGCAGTGCGCCCCCGCGCCCACCTGCCCGGTGCGCCCGCCCTGGCCAGCCCGCAGCGCGGGGCGGGGACGTGGGAGCGCGGGCTGGGCTCGCTCGGGGACGGGCTCCGGGCTGGGGGCGGAGGCTGACTCCGGGGGCTCCCGCCTACAGCGCCGCGGGCTGCGCACCGACTCGCCCGGGGTCTGGCGACCAGCCCCCCAGCGCTGCTCTCAGGCGACCACCGAATAAGGGTACTCTGCCCAGTGGACAGCAAAGACCGAGGGCCTCCGCTTTCGAAGTACCTGTTGTGTACTTCTCAATTCGGGAGGTTTTTTTGGGGGGGTGGGGAATGGGACGGGGTGGGTAGGGGGTTTCCTGGTAAAAACGTTCCTTTCTGAACTCGGGGTTCTTCTGTCTGTCAGAAGCACCCACTTATTTGCCTTCTGCGTGCATTGAGAAATGGGGGCCTTTCTCTAAGGTTCGTTGCCCAGCCGGGATTTCAAGTGCGTGACTTGCTTGGGCCCAGAGCAGGACCCAGGCGCTTTCTCAGAGGCGGTGCAGGATGCAGAAAAAGTGGCGTCTCTCTCGCTGGCCGGCATCCCTCGCCATCCTGGGGTCTGGTTTCTCTTCCCCTCTCCCCCTACTCTCTTTCTTTCTCTCTCAGCACCTTGCGGACCCTGGAGTAGCTCGCAGGCTTTGAACGTGCGTCACAGCATCTCAGAAAGGTAAATGGACGCCACTTGTGGCTCTGGGAGATAGGCCACGCAGTTGCGTAGCTAACTTCAAGCATTTATTTTAATGACGGGACCGATGGTTCACATAATGGCGTGAGACGTGGGGGGAAATATCAATTCGAATGATTCTACACCCTGAGTAAGGGTGAGAATTAAGCCACATTGCGTTGTTTTTTTTTTTTTGTTTTTTGTTTTTTTTTTGGTTTTTTTTGTTTTTCTTTCTTTCTGTTTTACACCCCATTCTACTGCCGGGGGAAGGTACTAGAAAACACCTGGCAAATGTCAGTGCTCCGAGTGACAGCCGGGTTCCCTTTCTTTATAAATTGCGTGTGTGGAAGCAGCGTGATTTGATTCCAGTGTAGTCGCGTGGAAAGCAGATGTTCTTACGCGCTTCCCCCCTTGGTGTGCTTTCCAGCTCCCAGATCAAGTTGGAGAGAAGAACGGTCGGGGCCCTGCTCACCCCCCTGCGTCTCACTACTCTTCTTGCCGGGAATGGACAATGAAATGTTCTAGCTTTATCATGATCAAAAACCTCCTAATCTTTTGCATTTCCATGAACTTATCCAGCCACTTTGGGTAAGTTGCCTTTGGTACTTTTCCTTTATGATTCATTCGAGGGCCCCCATCCCCTTTCTGGGGCCCCATGGTTTCAGATGAGGGGGAATGTCAATTCAGCCCCACACCCTCCAATTTATTGTGAGTAACTGAAGGATCCTAGAACCTGACCCTCGATTTCTTCCTGAGCAAGACTCCAGAGTGAGTCAGAGAGAAGAGACAGGCTGTGTGCTCAGAAGTGGAAACTGGAGAAGGGTTTCAGAGGCAGGTGTGTCGTCCCCTCCCCCTCC
>PVLC010014614.1:25867-39123 GCA_004027655.1 Graphiurus murinus | reverse complement strand
ACTGGGGATTGAACTCAGGGGCGTTCTACCTCCGAACTACACCCCCAGCCCTATTTTTTATTCTTTATTTTGAAACCGAGTCTCACTAAGTTGTGGAGTGCCTCACTAGGTAGCTGAGGCTGGCCTCAAACCCGGATCCTCCGGTCTCAGCCTCCTGAATGCTGGGATTACAAGCGTGTGCCACCACGCCCGGCTCCCAGCCCTATTTTTTATTCTTTATTTTGAAACCGGGTCTCGCTAAGTTGTGGAGTGCCTCACTAGGTAGGTGAGGCTGGCCTCGAACCCAGATCCTCCAGTCTCAGCCTCCCAAATGCTGGGATTACAAGCGTGAGCCACCACGCCCGGCTTAATTTTTTATTTTTGAAACAGGGTCTTTACTAAGTTGTGGAGGGCCTCACTAAGTTGCTGAGGCTAGCCTTGAACCTGTGATCCTAGTTGTTTCAGCTTCCCAAGGTACTGGGATTGCAGGCATGCACCACCACACTGGCTTGAACCTATGATCCTCCTGTCTCAGCCTCCCAAGTCCTGGGATTATATGTGTGCACAACCATGCCTGGCAAGAATATGTTATATATTTATGTGCATATCTTCCTTTTCAGAAAACTAGGCATGATTTTTTTTTTATAGTGGGATTGAACCAGGGGTACTCTACCACTGAACTGCACCCTGAGCCCTTCTCATTTTTTATTTTGAGACAGTCTTGCTAAGTTATCACAATGTAGCCTCCAACATGCAATCCTCCTGTCTCAGCCTCCCAAATACTAGGATAACAGTCTGGGCCACCATGCCCAGATCTTTAGGTTTTCTATAACTACAGTGATGGTAAATATCTGTCCTTATCCTTGGGACCACCCTACTTAGCAGATCAAGGAGCTTGCATTTGGTAGAATAGGTTTTTTGAGTGTAGAACTGAGAACTGAACCCAGGAGCATTCTACCTCTGAGCTATGTACTTAGCCCTATTGATTGATTGATTGTTTGTAGTACTAGGGGTTGAACCCAGGGGCATTGTATCTCCAAGATACACCCCCCGCCCTATTTTAATTTTTGTTTTGAAACAAGGTCTCACCAGGTGGCTGAGGAGGTTGGCCTAAAACCTGTGATCCATAGCCGGGCGTGGTTGCACATGCTTGTAATCCCAGTACTTGGGAGGCTGAGACTGGAGGATCTGGGTTCACAGCCAGCCTCAGCTAACTTAGTGAGGCCTTCTGCAACTTAGTGAGACCCTGTTTCAAAATGAAGAATAAAAAATAGGGCTGGGTATGTAGCTCAAAAGTAGAATGCCCCTGGGTTCAATCCCCAGTACCACAAAAACAAAACAAAACAAAAAAAACCTGTGATCCTCCTGTCTCAGCCACCCAAGTCCTAGAATTACAGGTGTGTGACACCAGTCCCAGTTATTTATTTATTTATCTACTTATTTATTTATTGTATGGGGAATTGAACTCAGAGGCTTTCTACCTTCAATCTCCACCTCCAAGTCCAAATTTATTTCTTATTTTGAAACAGGGCCTTGCTAGGTTGATGAGAGTCTCACTACTTGCTGAGGCTGTCCTCAATCCTGCAATCCTCCTGTCTTAGCCTCCCAAGCACTTGTTATACAGGCCTGTGTGTCTCCACACCCAGAATTAATTTTATTTGTGTGTGTGTATGTGTGTGTGTGTGTGTGTGTGTGTGTGTATTCTACTTCTGGGCTATACCCCCAGACCTAGTTTATTTTTTATTTGGAAACAGGGTCTCACTGAGTTGGCAAATTGTTGAGGCTGGCTTCAAACCTGTGATCTTCCTGTCCCAGCCTCCCAAGTACTGGGATTTCAAGCATGCGCCACCATCCCCAGCAAGGGCCTGGGTACTGAAAAAAATTTTTTTTTATGTAGAGCTGGGCATGATGGTGCATGCATATTAATCCCAGTACTTGGGAAGCTGAGACAGGAAGATTGCAGGTTCAGACCAGCCTCAGCAACTTAGCAAGGTTCTCAGCAAATTAAGGAGGCCCTGTTTCAAAGTAAAATAGGGATGGGGGTGTAGCCAAGAGATAGAATGTGCATGGGCTCAATCCCCAGTACCACAAAAAATGAAAGTAAATAAATGAATGAATGAATAATAAAAAATAAAAAGGTTTGGGGGGCCAGGCGTGGTGGCATACACTTGTAATTCCAGTACTTGGGAGGCTGAGACAGGAGGATCACAGGTTCCTGGCCAGTCTCAGCTACTTAGTGAGGCCCTCTTCAACTTAATGAGACCTTGTTTTAAAATAAAGAATAAAATAGGGTTGGGGTGTAGCTCAGAGGTAGAATGTCCCTGAGTTCAATCCCCAGTACTGCAAAAAAAAAAGGTTTAGAGGTGTAGTTCAAAAGTAAAATGTCCCTGGGTTCGATCCCTAGTATCACACACACACAAAGCAATTTGTGGTGCTGGAGATCAATGCCAGGACCTCACATGGCGAGGCAAGTGCTCCACCACTGAGCTGCATCCAGTCCCAGGGATTCCTGTGCATAAGCTTCACAGGAGGGCACCTCCTACTCCACAGAATTGGAGACCAGAGTGCTACCTGACCTGTGCCAAACTGGACAATGTTCACTTTTTGCCCCTCCTCCAGCAAGGACAAAGCACACAAAGCAATTTGCTGAGCGTATATGAAGGTCATCCCCTCCATGGAATTGGAGCAGTCGAGACAAATGATGGTTTCATTCTGGGTGGGTGTGCCAGGGATCATGGTGTGGAGATCCGGTTGGAAGACTAGCATGCATGCCTGAAAGAAGAAAACAGCGATCCTGGATGGGAGCAGCTTGTCTCTTAAATCTGTAATCCTCCTGTCTCAGCCTCCCAAGTACTGGTATTACAAGCATGCACCACCACACCCGGCTTGATATAAGTATTTTCAATTGTAGAATCTTAGTGCATGAGAGTTCATAACGTAATAATGCTCATTTTCAAGACCATCGACAGTTTCCAAATCCTATTTACTCTGAATTATTTTCCAATACTGTCTCTTCCACGGAAGAAGGACCATACCTCGCTTTCTTTTTCAGGATGTTTCTCCACCCACATTCTTGGGAGGTATGCATCTGACAGGCCAATGTGGAGAGAAAATCCGCCGCTGTCCAAGGTGCTGCCTTCCACAGTACTGACCACAGCTCTGCAGTCCGTGTTCTGCAAAGCCGACAGCCACATGGCAAAGTAAGTGGTGGAGTTAGGTGACATTCTCAGTTTGCACTGACCGGTCAAGTAGCAAAGCCTTGCACCATTTATCTGATTCTACTGAGAATCAACAATGTAATAAATTCCAAAATGAGAACATGCACATTTCAGACTTAGAACCATTAACACATTGGTCAACCTCCTGAAATTCATTCTTCTCTAAATTCCTGGTTTAGAATTTAGGTGAGTTTGAGAGCCGGGTGTGGTGGCGCACGCTTGTAATCCCAGCATTCGGGAGGCTGAGACTGGAGGATCGGGGTTCGAGGCCAGCCTCAGCTACCTAGTGAGGCACTCTGCAACTTAGTGAGACTCGGTTTCAAAATAAAGAATAAAAAATAGGGCTGGGGGTGTATCTCGGAGGTAGAATGCCCCTGAGTTCAATCCCCAGTTCCGCAAAAAAAAAAAAAAAAAAAAAAAAAAAAGAATTTAGGTGAGTTTGAGACAGTCTTAACTCTGGACGCGAAGATTATAGATCTGTGTGTTCAGTCATATATGGATATGGCAGATCGATCATTAGAACCTAGAAGAGTTTAATCAAGCCAGGTACTGGCTTTTATGTACTGGTACTGGGGATTGAACCCAGAGGTGTTCTACCTCTGAGCTACACCCCCTTTTTTATTTTTTATTTGGAAATAGGGTCTTGCTAGGTTGCTGAGGGTCTCCCTATGTTGCTGAGGCTGTCCTAGGACCTGCGATCCTCCTGTGTCAGTCTCCCAAGTACTGAGATGACAGGCATGAGCCACCATGGTCAGTCCCACCCACACACTCTTAGGAGGTTAGTAGACAGGAGCTGAGAAGCTGAGAATGTGGCTCAATGGTAAAGCACTTGCCTAGCATGTGTCAGACTCTGGGTCCAATCCCCAACATTGCCAACAACAACAACAACAAAAAAGCAGGGGTGGGGGGGGATGATAACAAGCACTCAAAGGGAGACTACTAAAGGGAGGTTTCAGCCCAGCAGGAGACAAAGGGGCCTGGTGTGATAAGGGGAGCTGAGAGAGAGGGAGGTAAAAAAACAAACAAACAAAATAACATAAAGTAACAGATTATTACAAGAATTCACTGGTGTCAAAAATAGTATTGAGAGTGACTAGAAATCAAGTGAAAAAAGTAGAGGGTTTTGTTTTTTTTTTTTTTTTTGCAGAGCTGGGGATAGAACTGGGGGCATTCTATCTCCGAGCTACACCCCCAGCCCTATATTTTATTTTTATTTTGAAACAGGGTCTCACTAAGTTGTAGAGGGCTTCACTAGGTAGCTGAGGCTGGCCACAAACCTGGATCCTTGTGTCTCAGCAGCCTCCCAAGTACTGGGATTACAAGTGTGCGCCACCATAGTAACTTTTTTTTTTTTTTTAAGGAAATACTAAGCCGGGAGTGGTGGCGCATACTCGTAATCCTAGTACTTGGGAGGCTGAGACAGGAGAATGGCAGGTTCACAGCCAGCCTCAGACTCTTAGTGAGGCACTCCACACTTAGTGAGATCTTGTTTAAAAATAAAGAATAAAAATTAGGGCTGGCTGTGTAGTTTGGAGAGTAGAATGCCCCTGGGTTCAGTCCTTAGTACCACAAAAGAAAATAATAAATAAATAATAAAGTAGAGCTGGGCTGTAGCTCAGAGGCAGAGCACCCCTGTGTTCAATCCCCAGTATCACAAACAAACAGCTCCAGAAAATCACCTACTATAGAATTAATCAAACACTTGATAAATTCTTTTGGAATGATAGGGATAGAGAAAGTGGGTGCTGAGTTAGGTGTAGGGGAAAAGAACTAAATATTCATTCCCCCCCACCTCCCGGCACTAGGGATTGAATCCAGGGGCATTCTACCTCTGAGCTACATGCCCAGCCCTATTTTATTTTTTATTTGGAAACAGGGTCTTGCTAAGTTGCCGACAGCCTCACTAAATTGCTCAGACTGGCTTCCAGACTGTAATCTTCCTGTCTCAGTCTCCCAAATACTGGGATTACAGGCATGGGCCACCATGCCTGGCTTCCTTTTTTTTTTCTTCTTCTTTTTCTGGAGCATTGGGGATGCAACCCAGGGTCTTACACATGTTAGGCACACTGGGCTATATCCCTGAGCCAAAAGGTGATTGCTGAGATAGATGAATCAAGAAAAAAAAAAAAAGTAAAAAAATTATTACTTAAAGCTCTAGTGCAGCCAGGTGTGGTGGTGTATGCCTGTAATTCCCTTACTTGGGAGGCTGAGACAGGATGATCACAGATTTGAGGCTAGCCTCAGCAATTCAGTGAGACTCTCAGCAACCTAGTGAAACCTTGTTTGAAAATAAAAAAATAGTTGGGCGTGGTGGCGCACGCTTGTAATCCCAGCATTTGGGAGGCTGAGACCGGAGGATCTGGGTTCGCAGCCAGCCTCAGCTACCTAGTGAGGCACTCCACAACTTAGTGAGACCCTGTTTCAAAATAAAGAATGAAAAATAGGGCTGGGGGTATAGCTTGGAGGTAGAATGCCCCTGAGTTCGATCCCCAGTACCGCAAAAAAAAAAAAAAAAAAGAAAACAAAACAAAACAAAACAAAACAAAAAAATAAAAGGGCTGTGGGTATATCTTGGAGGTAGAATGTCCCTGGGTTCCATCCTCAGTACCACAGAATAAATAAATAAATAAATAAATAAATAAATAAATAAATAAATAAATAAACAAATAAACAAATAAATAATAAAAATAAAATTCTAGTGCAATACCAGAGAAACAGGCCAAATACTCACAGGAAAGCTAGTCTGGGGAGATACAGGGCTAGCTGGATGGCTGCTCCTTGTGAGAAGCTGTTAATCGCACCGTATCATGTTTGAACAATGTGCATTTTTTTATAGAATAAAATTGAGGTTAAAATAAGAGCTTTTAAGAAATTAAAGATTCACTGACCTTTTGTTTCAGTTCATGTGTATCGCTGGAAATGAACTCAATCATGTGGGGCATCTCAATGGACATGGTCAAGGAGAAGCTGCCAAGAATGAAGAAAGCTCTGATCTGATACCTTCAGTTTCTACCTGTAGTCCTTCCGATTGTTTCAATAATTATTTATTTATTTTACTCAAATTATATGTTTATTTTATTTTATTTTATGGTTCTGGGGATTGAACCCACTGACTTGCACATAATAAACACCAATTCTACCACTGAGCTACATCTCCAGCCCTTCAAATTATTTATTTTATTCTAATTTTTTGCAGTGCTAAAATTGAACCCAGGACCTCATGCATGCTAGGCAAGTGCTGTTGTACTGAGTTACATCCCGGACCATAATTTTCTTTTTTTGTGGTGCTAGGGCTTGAAACCAGGGGCATCTACCACTGAGCTATGGCCAGCCCTATTTTATTTTTATTTTTGAAACATTGTCTCACTAGGTTGCTGAGCGTCTCACTATTTTTTTTTTATTCTTTATTTTGAAACAGGGTCTCACTAAGTTGCAGAGAGCCTCACTAAGTAGCTGAGGCTGGCCATGAACCTTCCATCCTCCTGTCTCAGCTCTACAAGTACTGGGATTACAAGCATGTGCCACCTCGCCCAGCTCCCAGCCACAATTTTTTTTTTTTTTCAATACTGGGATTGAACTCAGGGACATTCTACCTCTGAGCTATACCCCCCGCCCCAGCCCCATTTTATTTTTTATTTATTTTGAAACAGGGTCTCACTGACTTGTGGAGGGCCTCACTAAGTAGCTGAGGCTGGCCACGAACCTGGATCCTCTTGTCTCAGCCTACCAAGTACTGGAATTACAAGCGTGCGCCACCACACCTGGCTCCCAGTCATAATTTTAAATGAAAACTTAAACTATAAAACTAACATCCTTGAATGGGTAATTGATAGGTACTAACCTTTGTTTTGTTCCTATTTTCTTTATACATATTTTCTCTACTGTATCCTGTTAACAGAAAAATATGTGTATAACTCATATTCATTAATCTTCACAATAAGATGCTAAACTAAAGGTGATATGAGCAAGGCCATAGCTGACAGCACAGAGAGACAGATGGTTTTACTTCCAAGAAATGATAAAGCTTTTGATCATAAAATGATGGCCACATTTTCGGGCATGGTGCTGCATGTCTGTAAACCCAGAGGGTCATAGGTTTGAGGACAGCCTCAGCAAGTAGTGAGACTCTCATCAATCTAGTGAGACCCTGTTTCAAAATAAAAATAAAATAGGGCTGGGGGTGTAACTCAGAGGTAGAACACCCCTGGGTTCAATCCCCAGTACCACAAACAAACAAACAAACAAAACGACAGCCAAGTGTATACCATCACACCTGGCTTAAAGATGGTTTTTATTAGCTGGGCATGGTGGCACATGCCTATAATTCCGGTACTTGGGAGAGACTGAGACAGGAGGATAGCAGGTTCAAAACCAGCCTCGGCAATTTAGTGAGCCCCTGTTTCAAAATAAAATAGGGTTGGAGGTGTAGCTTGGAGGTAGAATGTCCTTTGTGGTACTGTGTTCAATCCCCAGTACCACAAAAAAAAAAGAGAGAAAAAGATGTCTTAATTTTTCCTCTTCTTCTTTGGGCTTATTTTTATTCTCTATTCTTATCAAAATTTAAGATGAAAATACAGAACAGATACAATTTAATGTTTTTCTATGGGGGGGAGGTGGGACCAAACTGAGGGGGGCATTTTACCTCTGAGCTACACACTCAACTTTTTTTTTTTTTTTTGAAACAGGGTCTCACTAAGTTATTGTGCTTTGAACCTACTACACTCCTCTGCCTCATCCTCCCAAGAATTGGAATTACAGTTGTGCATCACCACACCCAGTTAATACAAAAATTGAGTCACTAAATACAATGAAAATATATTATACCCATTGAGCATATCTGTGGCTTTATTCTTTTCATTTTATAATTGTTGCATGTTCTAAATGAATGAATGTCATTGATACTGACTTTATGCCAAAAAGACTATTTGAGATCCCCCAGCTGGGGATCAAGCCCAGGGACCTTGTGCATACTAGGCAAGAACTCTCTCTGGCCACAGCCCTGCTTCCCTATGCATAAATCCCCCAAGGTGCTCCTCAAATTGTCTTTTTTTTTTTTTAATTGTACTGGAGATTAAACCCAAGGGCATTCTACCTCTGAGCTACACACCCAGCCCTATTACTGGGATTACAGGTGTGTGCCACCATGCCTGGCACTTAAAATCTTATCTTAAGCATACAAACCTGAAGGTTTTCATTCAAAGCCTTGTCCTGTTGCCAGGGTGCCACCGTGGCTGGCATGAAGAAGACGGCAACAGCACCCAAGACGCTGAGTTCTGTGATGTATGTAACTTTGATGAGAATCTTGGCCCCAGGGGGTAAGTTTCCAACACTTAGAGTAAAAACATCCTGAAATAGAAGGGTATTTCCCTTAGCTTGCAACTCAAAAGCATATCCACTCAATGCTGGCCAAGCTCTCACACTATATAAAGGACTTGAATTACAATCGTCCAGGTTCTTTCCCAGAAAAGAGTAATAGCACCTAAAAGACATACTGGTGATCTCTATATGTGGGAGGCTGAGATAGGAGGACAGTAGCTTTGAGGCCAACACCTGGTAACTTTGCAAGATCCTGTTTAAAAAAAAAAAAACAAAAACAGAGACAGGTGTGGTGGCACATGCTTGTAATCCCAGTTCTTGGGAGGCTGAGACCAGAAGATCCAGATTTGCAGCCAGCCTCAGCTACTTAGTGAGGCACTCTGCAACTTAGTGAGACCCTGTTTCAAAAGAAAAATAGGACTAGAGAAATAGCTTGGAGGTAGAATGCCCCTGAGTTCAATCCCTAGTACTGAAAAAAAAAAAGCAAGCCAGGCATGGTTGCGCACACTTGTAATCCCAGTTCTTGGGAGGCTGAGACAGGAGGATCCCAGGTTTTGAGGCAAGCCTTAGCAACACAAGGATCCTGCAACTTAGTGAGACCCTGTTTCAAAATAAACAATAAAATAGGACTGGGGAGCTGGGCGTGGTAGCACACTCTTGTAATCCCAGTACTTGGTAGGCTGAGACTGGAGGATCGGGGTTCGAGGCCAGCCTCAGCTACTTAGTGAGGCCCTCTGCAATTTAGTAAGACCCTGTTTCAAAATAAAAAATAGGACTGGGGGTGTAGCTCGGAGGTAGAATGCCCCTGAGTTCAATCCCCAGTACTGAAAAAAAAAATAGGACTGGGGGGCCAGGTGTGGTGGCACACGCTTGTAATCCCAGTTCTTAGGAAGCTGATACTGGAGGATCCAGGTTCACGGCCAGCCTCAGCTCCTTACTGAGGCCCTCCACAATTTAGTGAGACCCTTTTTCAATATAAAGAATAAAAAATGGGGGTGTAGCTCGGAGGTAGGACCCCCCTGGGTCCAATACCCAGTACTGCAAAAATAAATAAATAAACAAACAAATAAAATAGAACTGGGGGCTGGGTGTGGTGGTGCACGTTTGTAATACAGTACTTGGGAGGCTGAGACAGAAGGATGGCAGGTTTGCAGCCAGCCTCAGCTACTTAGTGAGGGCCTCTACAATTTATTGAGACTCTATTTCAAAATAAAGAATAAAATATAGGGCTGGGAGTATAGCTCGGAGGTAGGACTCCCCTGGGTTCAATCCCTAGTACCACAAAAAAAACCAAATGGGACTAAGGGTGTAGCTCAGAGGTAGAAGACCCTTGGGTTCAATCCCCAGTACCACACACATACACACATACACACACACACACACACACACACACACACACACACACACACACTACTGTACTGGGATTGAACTCAGGGGCATTCTACCTCTGAGCTACATAACCCCCCAGTCCTATTTTTTATTCTTTATTTGGGAACAGGGTCTCACTAAGTTGTGGAGGGCCTCATTAAGTAGCTGAGACTGGCGGGAAACTTGCAATCCTCCTGTATCAGCCTTCCCAAAACTGAGATTCCTGGCATATGTCACCGTGCCCTGCAGGTATTAGGTTTTTTGTTATAGCAACCAAAAACGCTCTAAGACAATGGTCAGAGCAGGGAGTGGTGGCACACACCTGTATCATGAGCACTTGGGTGGCTTAGATAGACAGGAGGATAGCAGATTCTAAGTCAGCCTCAGCAACTTAGTGATGGACTCAGTAATTAAGTGAAGACCCTGTTTCCAAATAAAAAATAAAATAGGTCTGGGGGTATAGCTCAGAGGTAGAAAACCCCTAGGTTCCACCCTAGGAGGATGCTAAGTCAGGCCGTACCGGTATGTCCTGGTCCAGCAGGTAAGCGCCATGGCCTTGGCGGACAGCTTCCCGGTATTCTTGGTGGGCTTTTTCCTTCTCTTTAATCTGGAAAAGATTATTTTTAAACCTCTAATTATAGGAAGACTGACTTCAGACTTTAATAAAAAAAAATTACATCAATCTGTATTAAAATTCAGGTGAAAACAGAAAACAAGAGTCTAAAATGAATAAAATCTAAAAGCCAGGTGTGTTGGCAACACTTGTAATCCCAGTACTTGGGAGGCTGAGACAGGAGATAGCAGGTTTTCGGCCAGCCTCAGCAACTTAATGAGGCCCTTCACAACTTAGTGAATAGTGCTGGGGGTGTAGCTCAGAAGTAGAATGCCCCTGAATTCGATATCCAGAACCAAAAATTAATACATATATAAGTCAATGTACTTGTGTGATAAAACTTGAATTACAAAAGGAAAATTCTCTTTAAGTTGGGACCAAAATATTTCAGAATAAATGACTAAAAAACAAAGCTTGTTGGGAATTTTATATTGGAGAGAAAGGGGGAAAAAAAAAAAAAAAACTCTTTTAAATTTAATTATTTCGCAGGTATGGTGGCATATGCCTGTAATCCCAGAGTTAGAATGATCCTGGTTTCAATTCCCAGTACCACAAAAAAATCAAGAAAATAAATTGAATAACTTGTAGGTTATAATTACAACTGTCGGCTAATCTTTAGAACAAACAAGGAATTAATCAACTATTATTACCGTTTTTATTGTTTTTGTCTTTGCAGTGCTGCGTATGGAACCCAGGGCCTCACACATCCTAGGCAAGCGCTCACCACTGAACTACACACCCAGTCTCTGTTATGTCGGTTGGTACAATTTTTCTAAGAAAGTTATAATAGCCTTCACTTTAGCTAGACTTTTATAACAGGGTGTGGAGGATTTGTGTATGCAAAAATATGTGAGGGCTTTGTCAAATTTCAACTATAGCCGTGCGTGTGTGTGGGGGGGTGCAGGAGGTGTGTGAGAATTGGGGATTGAGCCCAGGGGCATTCTACCTCCGAGCTACAACCCTTGTCCTATTTTTTATTTTGAAACAGGTCTTACTAAGTTGTGGAGGGTCTCTCTAAGTTGCTGAGCTGGCCTCAAACATTCAATCCTCCTATCTCAGCATCCCAAGTACTAGGATTACAGGCATGCACCACCACAGCTGGCTAACTATGGCCCTCTTAATAGTTGATATTGAAATACTTTTTTCAAAATTGGCAATGGAGACTAGTCAGGCAGGGAGAGAAATTAGTCAATCAGGGAAAGATGTGCAAGGGTAGGCTAATTGTGTAAGTTAGCTCTTTAAAGAATATTTTTGTTTTTTGGAAGGCTACTGCTCAACCTTATAGCCATGGGGTAATGAGGACTTGGGTAAATGGGAAACTGACTTTGAGAGCAGAAAGCAACCCCAAAGCATCTTCTTCTCACCTCTCCTATGATGTGATGCTCATTGACAAATGCCTCAAAGCCACACACAGCTGCCTTGTCATCCAAAGGAAAGACATATTTTGCCTCAATGGGTACATGACTTTGATTTGTGTACGTCTGAAAAACAGTGACCTAAGAAGAAAAATCCACACACTTGATTAAACCACATGAAACAACCACTGATGAGAGCCCTAGGCAAGTATGGTGGCCACACCTGTCATCCAGTGCTTGGGAGGCTGAGACAGGAGGATTGTAGATTTGAGGACAGCCTCAAAGCAAGTAGTGAGACTCTCAGGCACCTAGTGAGATTGTTTCAAAATAAAAAATAAAAAGGGCTGAGGGTGTATCTTGGAGGTAGAATGCCCCTGGTTTCAATCCCCAGAAATGCAGAAAAATAAAAGAAAATAATTATGTGAATTCATTGCAGATTACTGGATTTTTTTTTTTTTCCTTTTTTTTTTTTTTTTTTTTTTTTGTGGTTCTGGGGATTGAAACTAGGGGCATTCTACCTCCAAGCTCCAGCCCTATTTTATTTTTTATTCTTTGGTGGTACTGGGTTTTTTTTTGTTTGTTTGTTTGTTTGTTTTGCGGTACTGGGGATTGAACTCAGGGGCATTCTACCTCTGAGCTATACCCCCAGCCCTATTTTTTATTCTTTACTTTGAAACAGGGTCTCACTAAGTTGCGGAGTGCCTCACTAGGTAGCTGAGACTGGCCATGAACCCGGATCTTTCGATCTCAGCCTCCCAAATGCTGGGATTACAAGCATGCACCACCATGCCCGGCTGGTACTGGTATTGAATTCAGGGGCATTCTATCTCTGAGCTATATACTCAGCCCTATATTATTATTATTATTATTATTATTATTATTATTATTATTATTATTTGTGTAGTGCTAGGGATTGAGCTCAGGGGTGTTCTACCTCAGAGGTACACCTCCAGATTATTTTATCTTTTATTTTGAAACAGAGTCTCACTAAGTTGTGGAGAGCCTCACTAAATTGCTGAGGCTGGCCTTGAACCTGCGATCCTCCCTCCTGTCCTCTGCCTCCAAGTTCTGTGATTACATGTGTGCACCACCATGCCTGACAAGATTCCTAGAAGTTTTATTATGTCCATCAATTCTCACGTGGCTTCAGGGGTTAGTGCCTTCCACCATTAAGAGTCCAAGCTGGGCCGGGCGTGGTGGCGCATGCTTGTAATCCCAGCATTTGGGAGGCTGAGACCGGAGGATCCAGGTTCGAGGCCAGCCTCAGCTACCTAGTGAGGCACTCCGCAACTTAGTGAGACCCTGTTTCAAAAGAAAGAATAAAAAATAGGGCTGGGGGTATAGCTCAGCGGTGGAATATCCCTGAGTTCAATCCCCAGTACTGCAAAAAAAAAAAAAAAAAAAAAA
>PVLC010014614.1:8473-25767 GCA_004027655.1 Graphiurus murinus | reverse complement strand
CTAGTACCACAAATACAAAACAACAACAAAAAAAACCCAAACAAACAAACAAAAGATTCCATGCTGTGTGACAAAATGTGCCAGCTGTATACTCCTGCTGTTCACAGCTACCCGACTGGAGTAGAAATCCCCTGAAGTCTTAGAAACACTGACCTAGCAGAGGTCATGCAGCTGTTACTAAATGGCTGGGAAAAAGCCCTTTTCTGTTGTGGACTTCCATGCCCCTAAGCACCATGTGGCCTGGAGACTTCCAAAATACAGATACATGCCTGCTCTTATGATGGAGCCAGGACCCAATAAGTTGGTGGGAGACTGATTATACCGTAAGTAGAAAAAGAGTGAGGGTTACAAATGATGTGCAGTTGGCCCTCTGCACTCCAAGCTCTGCATCTCTCATTCAACCCACCGCAGGGCAGAAACCTTTGGGAAGAAAAGTAGTGTATGTACTGAACACTAACAGGCTACTTCTTCCTATCATTACAAATAGTATAATATGCTGTGTGTGTGGTGGGGGTACTGGGGATTTAACCCAGGGGCCCTACCACCTCCAGTCCTTTATATTTTTCATTTTATTTATTTGTTTTTGACTTTTTTTTGTGTGTGTGTGGTACTGGGGATTGAACCCAGGGGCATTCTACCTCTGAGTTACACCCCCAGCCCTATTTTATTTTTATTTTGAAACAGGGTCTCACTAAGTTGCAAAGGACCTCACAAGGTTGCTAAGGCTGGCCGCAAACCTTCCTATCTCAGCCTCCCAAGTACTGGGATTACAGATGTGTGCCACCACACCCAGCTCCAATTTATTTATTTATGAATAACAAACAAATAAATAAAGTCAGGCTCTCAATGATGCATGCCTGTATTCCCAGGACTTGGGAGGTTGGGACAGGAGGATCCGAGGTTCGAGGAGAGCCTCAGCAAGCAGTGAGACTCTCTTCAACTTAGTGAGACCCTGTTTCCAATAAGAAATAAAATTGGTCTGGTGGTATAGCTTGAAGGCAGAATGCCTGGCTTCAATCCCCAATATCACCAAAAACAAAAAATAGGGCTAGGGGTGTAACTTGGAGGTAGAATCCCTCTGGGATCAATCCCCAGGGCAATCAATCAATCAATCAATCAATCAATCGAACCCAGGGGCATTCTACCTTTAAGCTATACCACCAACCCTATTTTATTTTTTACTTTGAAACAGGGCCTCTCTATGTTGCTGAGGCTGGCCTTGAACCTGCAATCCTCCTGTCTTAGCCTCCTAAATACTG
The DNA here is from genome assembly GCA_004027655.1 of Graphiurus murinus. Lineage (NCBI taxonomy): Eukaryota > Metazoa > Chordata > Mammalia > Rodentia > Gliridae > Graphiurus > Graphiurus murinus. The sequence goes on along the minus strand of PVLC010014614.1, from coordinate 24,508 downwards.
AGATTACAGGCATGTACCACCACACTTGGTTGATTATTTTTGAAACAGGGTCAGAGTCTTGCTAAGTTGCAATGTGCTGGTCAGAAACCTGAGATTCTCTTGTCTCAACGTCCCAAGTACTGGGATTCCGTGGATGACCACCAGGTCTGGGATAATATGCAGATTTTCTTTAGCTCATGCGATTGCAATAAAATTCTCACTTAGGATTGCATACCTGTACTTACCGTGAAATCACAGGGAACATACCTGCGCTATGAAGTCTACTATTCTCCCCTTGATGTGGACATCCTCTAGAGGAACCAAGCCCCCCATGGCATCCTGGAGGCCTGCTCTGATGTTGCTCAAAGGGCTGGTATCTGGTAACTGGTAATCTACATATTAAAATGTCAGTGTTAGCTTTTTGTTTCTTTTTTTGGTAGTGGTGAACAAACCCAAGGACATCTTACCTCCAAGCTATAGCCCCAACCCTTTTTTATTTTGAAACAGCCTCTCCAGAACTGGGCAGGTGGTATATGCCTGTAATCCCAGTACTTGGGAGGCTAAGACAAGAGGATTGCAGGTTCGAGGTCAGCCTTAGCAAACAATGAAAGTCTCTTCAACTTTAGTGAGACCCTGTTTCCAAATGAGAAATAAAATTGGGTTGGGGGTATAGCTCAAAGGTAGAATGACTCTGGGTTCAATCTCCAGTTTCAAAGAAAAAAAAAAAAAGAAAGAGAGAGAGAGAGAAGGGTGGGGGCAGAAATAGCATCTCCATTGCTAAATCTGTCATTGAACCTGCAATCCTCCTGTCTCAGCCTCCCAAGTACTGGGACTATAGAAGTACACCACCACACCTGGCTTATTTATTTTTTAATTTTGAGACAGGGTTTTGATAAGTTTTTGAGGGTCTCACTAACTTGATGATCCAATCTGCGATCCTCCTGTCTCAGCCTCCTAAGTACTGGGATTACAGGTATGAGCTACCATGCCCAACTAAACTTTTTTTTTTTTAATAGTATTCCCAGCCTCAGGTAATAGAAAATGGACTAACGAAATGGATTTTAGGCCGGGCGTGGTGGCACACACTTGTAATCCCAGCATTTGGGAGGCTGACACCAGAGGATCCGTGTTCGCAGCCAGCCTTAGCTACCTAGTGAGGCATTCCGCAACTTAGTGAGACCCTGTTTCAAAATAAGGAATAAAAAATAGTGCTGAGGGTGTAGCTCGGAGGTAGAATGCCCCTGAGTTCAATCCCCAGTACCACACACACACACACACAAAAAAATGAATTTTAGTATTGGCTATCCCTGAGGAGGGTAAGTTCAACTTGGCTGTGTTAATAACATAACATGGTATTTGGGAATCAATCTTTCTTAAGCATTCTAGTTTTTTATGTGTACAAAATAAAAAGGGAAAGAAAATATTTATTATTATGTTATAGATATTGTCACTAAACATAAATTCTATTGAAAATACAATGTTTCAGCTAGGCATGGTGGCACACGCTTGTAATCCCAGTACTTGGGAGGCTGAGACCAGAGGAGGATGGAGGAGGATCCTGGTTCACAGTCAGCCTCCGCTACTTAGTGAGGCCCTCTGCCCTCCACAACTTAGTGATACCCTGTTTCAAAATAAAGAATAAAAAATAGGGCTGGGGGTGGCACACACTTGTAATCTAAGTACTTGGGAGGCTAAGACAGGAGGATCACAGGTTCAAGGACATCCTCAGCAAGTAGTGAGACTCTCATCAACCTAGTGAAACCCAGTTTCAAAATAAAAATAAAATAAAGCTGGGGATATAGCTCAGAGGTAGAATGCCTCTGGATTCAATCCCCAGTACCAAAAAAAAAAAAAAATCCAGGTCAGGCATTGTGGCGCACACCTGTAATACCAGTACTTGGGAGGCTGAGACAGGAGGATTGCAAGTTCAAGACCAGACTCAGCAATTTAGGGATGCATTCAGGAACTTAGTGAAATACTGTTTGAAAATAAAAAAATTAAAATAAAAAATAGGTCTAGGGGTATAGCTCAGAAGTTAAGTACCCGTGTGTTCAATCCCCAGTGCAAAACAAATAAACACTATTCAAGAAAATTGTCTTACCTTCAGCCTTTGAAAAATTTGAGGACTTGGGTATATATTCCTCTAATTCAGTATTATGACCAGGATGAAAGTCCTTTATTTCATCTCCAGGCAAGCAAAATTTAATAATATATTTCATTTTAACTTGACTGGTTTTATATACAACGAATTCATCGTCCTAGAGTGGAGAGATGAAAGGTGGTGAGCATAGAGGCAGCCCCGGGCTCCTCGAGCAGCACCCTTAGGGAGGCAGAGCCTCATGCTCACTAATCTAGAAAGAATATGTCTATGAGTGTGTGTATATATTCTTGTGGTACTGGGGATGCAACCCAGGGGCATTCCACCACTGAGATACACCCTGTCCACATTTTTAAAATTTTTAAACAGCCAGGTGTGGTGGCTCATGCTTCTAATCCCAGTATTTGGGAGGCTGAGACCAGAGGATCCGGGTTCACGGCCAGCCTCAGCTACCTAGTGAGGCACTCCGCAACTTAGTGAGATCCTGTTTCAAAATAAAGAATAAAAAAAATAGGGCTGGGGGTATAGCTCGGAGGTAGAATGCCCCTGGGTTCCATCCCCAGTACCACAAAAATAAATAAATAAATAAATAAATAAAATTTTTAAACAGGGTCTCCCTAAATTGCTGAGGAATAATTACTGAAATGAAAGCATATTTAATAAAAATAGAGGCAAAAATCAAAAGGCATTCTTTGGGCATTCATACCTCTCTTTGCCAGTTTTGGGTTTGTTTGTTTTGTTTCTATATGTTTGGTTTGATTGGAATTGAACCTAGGGCCTCAATCATGTTCTGCAAGTGCTTTACCATGGAGCTACACCCTCAGCCTGCCTATTCCTTGATATAAAAATACCTCAAAGTCCGTGAGGACAGAAGCTATATGTGACACTCCATGCACACTGTCATAGCCTGTTGGTGCTTCAGTTAGGGAAAAGTCCTTTTTGAGCAGGTCCATACACTTTCCGAGGGCGACATCACAGACAACCAGGAGTCTGGAGCCGTCTGTCTCTCCTGGGCGTGAGTACTTAATACTTGTGCTGCATGTGAAAGGAAATCAATACATATGAGACTCTTTCAAAATATAAAACAAAAAGGGGTGGAAAGCTGGGCGTGGTGGCGCATGCTTGTAATCTCAGAGGATTCGGGTTCGTGGCCAGCCTCAGCTACTTAGTGAGGCCCTCTGCAACTTAGTGAGACCCTATTTCAAAATAAAGAATAAAAAATCAGGCTGGGGGTGTAGCTTGGAGGTAGAATGCCCCTGTAAATGCAAATTAAAACAACACTGAGCTGGGCATGGTGGCACACATGTCTGTAATCCCAGTACTTAGAAAGCTGAGAAAGGAGGATCACAGGTTTGAGGACAGCCTCAGCAAGTAGTGAGACTCTCATCAACCTAGTGAGACCCTATTTCAAAATATGAAATAAAACCGGCTTAGGGGTGTAACTTGAAGGTAGACTGTCTGTGAGTTCAATCCCCAGTACCACAATAAATAATTGAATGAATCAATCAATAAATAAACAAATAAATACATAAATACTACACTGATATTCCATCTAACCCCAGTTAGAATGGCAATTATCAAGAATACAAACAACAATAAATGTTGGTAAGGATGTGGGGAAATAGGAACTCTTCTACACTGTAGGGGTACAGCCACTTCGGAGATCAATGTGGAGGTTCCTAAAAAAACTGATAATGGGCTAGACATGGTGGCAGAATTGTTTTGAATTTTGCATTTTTTTTTTTTCAGATTTGGGGATATTTGCTTATCCATAATGAGATATGTTTGTGATGGACCCAAGTGTGACATGAGATTGTTTCATAGACACCTTATGCACGTAGTAGGAGGCCAACTTTATGCCATATACTCGCACACCTGTGTTTTGATCACCCCAACATGAGGTCAGGTGTAGACTGTCCATTTGTGCCATCATGGTGGCATTCAAAAAGCTTTGAATTTTGGAGCTTTTTAGATTTATATTTTCAGATTAAGGATGTCCAACCAGTAGTTTTTGTTTGTTTGTTTGTTTTGTTTTGTTGTGGTACTGGGGAGTGAACTCAGAGGCATTCTACCTTCAAGCTACACCCCTAACCTGATTTTATTTCGTATTTTGAAACAGGGTCTCAGCCGGGCGTGGTGGCACACGCTTGTAATCCCAGCATTTGGGAGGCTGAGACCGGAGGATCCGGGTTCGAGGCCAGCCTCAGCTACCTAGTGAGGCCCTCTGCAATTTAGTAAGACCTGGTTTCAAAATAAAGAATCAAAAATAGGGCTGGGGGTGTAGCTCAGAGGTAGAACGCCCCTGAGCTCAATCCCCAGTACGGCAAGAAAAAAAGAAATGAAACAGGGTCTCACTAGGTTAATACTGAGGCTGTCCTCAAACCTGTGATCCTCCTTTCTCAGCTTCCTAAGTACTGGGATTACAGACACACATGTGCCACCATGCCCAGCTCAGTGTAATTTTAATTTGCATTTCCCTGAATGCTAATGATGTTGAACATTTTTTTCATATATTCATTGGCAATTTGTATTTCTTCTTTTGAGATGTGTCTATTCAGATCCATTGCCCATTTTATAACTGGGCTCTTTGTTTTTTACTTTTTTTTGTACTGGGGATTGAACCCAGAAGCATTCTACCTCCAAGCTAGAAACCTAGCCTGATTTTTATCTTATTTGAAAACAAGGTGTCACTAGGTTGCTGAGAGCCTTGCTAAGTTGCCAGAGATAGTTTTGAACCTGCGATCCTCCTGTCTTAGCCTCCCAAGTGCTGAAATTACAGGTGCACGTCAACATGCCTGGCTTCTTTGTTTGGTTGTTTGTTGGGGTACTGGGGATTGAACTCAGGGGCATTCTACCTCTGAGCTACTACCCCCAGCCCTATTTTTTATTCTTTCTTTCTTTATTTTTTTTGCGGTACTGGGGATGGAACTCAGGGGCATTCTACCTCCGAGCTACACCCCCAGCCCTATTTTTTTATTCTTTATTTTGAAACCGGGTCTCACTAAGTTGCGGAATGCCTCACTAGGTAGCTGAGGCTGGCCGCGAACCCGGATCATCTGGTCTCAGCCTCCCAAATGCTAGGATTACAAGCGTGCGCCACCACGCCCGGCTTATTCTTTATTTTGAAACAGGGTCTCACTAAGTTGCGGAATGCCTCACTAGGTAGCTGAGGCTGGCCTCAAACCCGGATCCTCCGGTTTCAGCCTCCCAAATGCTGGGATTACAAGCGTGGGCCACCACGCCCGGCTTTTTTTTTTTTTTTTAGTATTGAGTTTTTTAAGCAGTTTATATATGCTATACTTTCTCCCATTCTGTAGCTTCTCTCTTTTGGTTCTTGATAGTTTCCTTTGTTTCACAGAAGCTTTTTAATCTGATACAATCACATTTGTTGATTTTTGTTTTTATTTCCTAGGCTTTGGGGGTCTTATTGAGGAAGTCTCTAACAGTGCTTATGTGTTGGAGAGTTGGTCCTATGCCTTCTTCTAGTAGTTGCAAAGTCTCTGGTCTAATTTCTAGATCCTTTATCCATCTTTTTTGTGTGTGTGTGTGGTACTGGAGATGGAACCCAGGGGCATTCTACCTCTGAGCCACACCTCTAGCCCTATTTTATTCTTTTATTTTGAAAAAGGGTCTCACTGAGTTATATATGGCCTCACTAAGTAGTGAGGCTGACTGGGAACCTGTGATCTTGGGAACCTGTGATCTGTGGAGAAACAGTTCCAGCCTTGAAGGCAGGCCCTATCTGAGACATAAATGAGGTTAGATACTATGTTGCTGAAATACTTGGCAGACCAAGTGTGACAGAAGAGCAAACTTTCTCTGTAGCCATATAGTGTTCTGCTGGAATTTATTCTTATGATAAGGAAGCAGGCTTCTTGGCCTGGAAAACTGTGTTCTTGATTTCTAATATTCTGAGTACAGGCTAGTCTGGGAAACGAACAAGATTAATTACAAGGAGACTTGGGACAAGAAGGTTGTTAAGAACTGTATCTTACTCATTCCAGCTCTGTACAAAGCATCTTGTGATTTTATGAAAGAAAGTCTGTCTATTGTTTTTCTGTCTATAAGTATCAAGCTGAAGCTTTCAATAAACATACAGTTACATTGATACTACTCTGCATCCCCTGTGTCCTGATTTCTGCCCAGGGACCACAACACACTAGACATTAGTTGACAGTGATTCTCCTGTCTCAGCCTCCCAAGTACTGGGATTACAAGTGTGGGCCACCACGCCTGGCTCTCCTTTATCTATCCTCAGTTGATTCTTTTATAAGGCAAGAGGTTGGGGTTTAGTTCTATTTTCTACATATTGTTTACCGGTTTTTCCAGCACCATTTGTTGAAAAGGCTATCTTTCCTTCAACATCTGTTTTTATTTATTTATTTTTATTTATGCATTTATTTGTTTATTTATTTATTCATTTATTTATTTTTGTAGTACTAGGGATTGAACCCAGGGCCATTCTACCTCCAAGCTACATCCCCAGATCTATTTTATATTCTTTATTTTGAAACAAGGTCTCACTAAGTTGTGGAGGGCCTCACTAAGTAGCTAAGGGTGGCCATGAACCTTCAATCCTTCTCTCAGCCTCCCAAGTACTGGGATTACAAGTGTGCACCACCACGCTCTGCTTGGCCCCTTTATTGAAGATCAAGTTGCTGTAGGTGTGAGGGCTTGTTTCTGTATCTTCTATTCTATTCTATTGACCTATGTGCCTATTTTGGTGCCAATATCATGCTGTTTTTATTACTATAGCTTTATAGTTTAGTTCGAAGTCAGGTATTATGATGACTTTTTTTTTTTTTTTTTTTTTGCGGCACTGGGGATTGAAACCAGGGGCATTCTATCTCCAAGTTACACCCTCAGCCCAATTATTCATTCTTTATTTTGAAACAAGTTCTCACTAAGCTGCAGAGGGCCTCAGTAAGTAGCTGAGGCTGACCGCGAACTTGCAATCCTCCTGTGTAAGCCTATCAAGTACTGGGATTACAAGCATGTGCCACCACACCTGGCTATCTTCTTCTATTTCTTTCTTTAGTGTTCTGTAGTTTTAATTGTAGAAGATTTTTACTTCCTTAGTTAGAGTTATAGCTAGGTAATTTATTATTTTTGTAGCTATCATGAATGAATTTTTTCCATATTTCCTTTTCAGTGGATTGATGGTTGGTGTATAGAAAGGCTATCGATTTTTGTAAGTTGTTTTGTAGCTGGCTACAATGCTGAATTTGCTTATTAGCTCTAGCAGTCTTTTAGTTGATTTTATTGGGTGTTCTAAGTTTAAGATCATGTCATCAGCAAATAGAAATAATTTCACATCTTTCCCTACTTGTATCCCTTTAATTTCCTTCTCTTGTCTTGTTGCTCTAGCTAGAATTTCAAGTACTATGGTGAATAGCAGCGGTGATAGTGGATATTCTTGTATTGATCCTAATTTTAACAGGAATTCAGTTTTTTTCTATTCAGTAAGATATTGGCTTTGGGCTTATCATAAATTGCCTTTATGATATTGAGGTAATTTCCTTCTTTTTTTTTTTTTTTTGCGGTACTGGGGATTGAACTCAGGGGCATTCTATCTCCAAGCAACACCCCCAGCCCTATTTTTTATTCTTTATTTTGAAACCAAGTCTTACTAAGTTGTGGAGTGCCTCACTAGGTAGCTGAGGCTGGCCACGAACCCGGATCCTCTGGTTTCAGCCTCCCAAATGCTGGGATTACAAGCGTATGCCACCACGCCCGGCTGAGGTAATTTCCTTCTATGCCTAGTTTCTTCAGTGCTTTTAGTATGAAAGGGTGTTGAATGCTTTTTTTCTGCATCTATTGAGAAGATCGTGTGGTTTTTGTCTTTCACTCCATTAATGTGATGAAATTCACTTACTGACTTGTGTTATGTTGAACCATCCTTCCATCCTGTGATACTCCTGTCTCAGTCTCTCTAGTACTTGGATTACAAGCATGTGCCACCACACCTGGCTTAGATTTCTCTATTTAGATTTTTTCAGTGAAGCCATTCTGTTGAAAGTCACCAAAGACTTCTGTTTTTAAAAAATCAACTGAATGCCCAGGAAAACATGGTAACATTTAAAATTTTGAGATTCTATTTCAAAATAAGGAATAAAATAGAGCTGGGGGTATAGCTCCGAGGTAGAATGCCCCTGAGTTCAAACCCAGTACCACACACACACACAAAAAAGAATGAGAGGCAGTAGCCAGGCATGGTGGTGCACATCTGTAATCCCAGTACTTGGGAGGCTGAGACAGGAGGATCACCAGTTCAAGGCTAGCTTCAACAACTCAGTGAGACTCTGTTTCAAAATAAAATATTAAAAGGGCTAGGGGTATAGCCTGGAGGCAGAATGCCCCTGGGTTCAATCTCTAATACCAAAAAAAAAAAAAAAAAAAGGACAAGAGGTGGTCAGGGGCAAAGGTAAAAATGCAGAGTGTTTTTAGCACCATATATGAGCTACATGTTCTGAGGCAAGAGCCCCTGTGTCCTCAGTGTTCCCATCTGTTAGATATAGATGGTAAAAGGATTTAGAACAGGGTGACCCACATTTGTAATCACAGTATTTATGAGGGTGAGACAGGAGGATCATAGGTTCTAGGCCGGATTCGGCAAGTTAATGAGACCTTGTTGTAAAATAAAAAAGCCAGGCATGGTGGTGCACACCTATAACCCCAATACTTAGGAGGCTGAGACAGGAGGATCCAGCTTCAGCAATTTAGCAAGACACTTAGCAACTTAGTGAGACTCTGTCTCAAAATAAAATAGGGCTGAGGGTGCAACATGGAATGCTGGGTCTAACCCCTAGTACCACAAAATAAATGAATGAATGAATGAATACATACATACATACACACATACATACATAGGACTGGGAGTGTAGCTTGGAAATAGAATGCCCCTGGGTTCAATATCCAGCACAAAAAAAAAAAAAAAAGCTGGATGTGGGAGGCTAACACAGGAGAATTGCAGGTTCTCAGCTAGCCTCAGCTACTTAGTGAAGCCCTCTGCAACTTATCAAGACTCTAATTCAAAAAAAAAAAAGGATAAAAAGGATTTTCTTTAGGGCATTGTTGTGAGAATTCAGAAAGTCTATGTAAAAGCTTGCAGGATGTAATCCCAGCATTCGGGAGGCTGAGACCGGAGGATCCGGGTTTGCGGCCAGCCTCAGCTACCTAGTGAGGCACTCCGCAACTTAGTGAGACTCGGTTTCAAAATAAAGAATAAAAAATAGGGCTGGGGGTGTAGCTCGGAGGTAGAATGACCCTGAGTTCAATCCCCAGTACCGCAAAAAAAAAAAAGTCATTGAGGTGAGCTCACTAAATGACTTAGAATACACTTTCCCCAGCACTCAGGTGCTTCTGCAATGCACTGGGGAAACTGACCCCATTCAGTGATTGGTCCTGCAGGTGAGAAACTCCCTGACCATGGAAAGACAGGAGCTCATGGTCGTGGTTCCTGGGAGAAGGGCATGAATGAACCATTCAGGAGAAAACCCACTTACCTGAGTGAATCACTGAAATAAATCCCACTGCCAAGATTGCCAACATCCGTTCTGTGCACACCATGATCTTCAGCTATTTTTGGTAAAAGTAGCCCTCTGAAAAGGAAAGGGCATGATAATGGTTTACTAGAGAAAAGACAGCTTTTATTAGAGACTTGTAATTCTAGTAGAGACAGGTGCTAATTAGAGCAGGGCATACATTTCTTTTAATTTTTTTTTTTTTTTTTTTTTTTTTTTTTTTTTGCGGTACTAGGGATTGAACTCAGGGGCATTCTACCTTCGAGCTATACCCCCAGCCCTATTTTTTTTATTCTTTATTTTGAAACCGAGTCTCACTAAGTTGCAGAGTGCCTCACTAGGTAGCTGAGGCTGACCGCAAACCCGGATCCTCTGGTCTCAGCCTCCCGAATGCTGGGATTACAAGCGTGCGCCACCACACCCGGCTATACATTTCTTTTAAAATGCAAGGTAAGAAGCCAGGCATGGTGGCACATGCTTATAATCCCAGTACTTGGGAGGGTAAGACAGGAGGATTACAGGTTGGCGGCCAGCCTCAGCTTAGTGAGGTCCTCCACAACTTAGTGAGACCCTGTTTTAAAACAAAGAATAAAAAATGGGGCTGGGAGCCGGGCGTGGTGGCGCACGCTTGTAATCCCAGCATTCGGGAGGCTGAGACCAGAGGATCCGGGTTCGCGGCCAGTCTCAGCTACCTAGTGAGGTACTCCACAACTTAGTGAGACTCGGTTTCAAAATAAAGAATAAAAAATAGGGCTGGGGGTGTAGCTCGGAGGTAGAATGCCCCTGAGTTCAATTCCCAGTACCGCAAAAAAAAAAAAAGGGACTGGGGGTGTAGAATGCCCCTGGGTTCCATCTCCAGTACCAAACACACACACACAAGGAAGCCAGGTGTGATGGTGCACTCTTGTAATCCCATTTCTTGGGAGGCTGAGACAGAAGGATCACAGGTTCTAGCTAGCCTCAGCTACTTAGTGAGACCCTCTGCAACTTAGTGAGACCCTGTTTCAAAATAAGGAATAAAAAATGGGGCTGGGGAGTGTAGGTCAGAGGTAGAATGCCCCTGAGTTCAATCCCCTGCACTGCAAAAAAAAAAAAAAAATGCCCCTAGGATTCACCCCCAGTACCAAACACACAAAATAATAAAAAATTAGGGCTGGGAGTATAGCTTGGAGGTAGAATACCCCTTGGTTCAATCCCCAGTACCACACACACACAAAAAAAAGGACAAAGAGAAAGAAAAAGAAATTACAAACTTAATTATAAAGTCTACAATTTTCTTTAGAATGCTATAAATTGGCTGCTTTTTTCTTCTTTCTTTTCTATCTCTCTCTCTCTTTCTTTCTTCCCTTTTGTGGCACTGGGGATATAACCTGAGTTATATCTCCAGCCCCATTTTTATTTTTCGTTTTGAAATAGGGTCTCACTAAGTTGCAGAGGGCCTCACTAAGTTCTGAAGCTAGCAGCAAACCTGTGATCCTCTTGTCTCAGCCTCTCTCCCAAATACTGGGATTATAAGTGTGCGCCACCATGTCCTGTTTATTTTTATTTTGAAACAGGGTCTCCTTATGTTGATTAGAATCTCACTATTTGCTGAGGCTGTCCTTGAACCTGTGATCCTCTTGTTTCAGCCTCCCAACTATTGGGATTAGAGGCATGTGCCACCACGCCTGGCTAAATTGATTGCTGTCAACCATAAAGACCCATGTAGCTTGTTTGTTGATTTATTTACTTATTTCTGTTGGTGCTAGAGGTCAAAGACCCATCTAGAAACAGCATGGTGGTGCACACCTGTAATCCCAGTAATTGGGAGGCTGAGACAGGAAGAACACAGGTCGGAGACCAGCCTTAGCAATGTAGTGAGACTCCTACTAACCTAGTGAGACCCTGTTTCAAAAAAAAAAGAAATAGGACTAGGGGTGTAGCTCAGAGGTAGAATGCCCCTGGATTCAATTCCAGTACCACACACACACACACACACACACACACACACACACACATTATAAAAAAGAAACAAAACAAAAATTGAGCAACTTAGGCTCTCAGCAACTTAGCAAGACCCTATTTCCAAAAAAAACAAAAAACAAAAAAAATTAGGGCTGGGGGTATAGCCCAGAGGTAGAAGGCCCCTGGGTCCTGAGTTCTACCCCCTGTACCACAAAAACAAAAAACAAACAAACAAACAAAAACACCTAGTTAGATAAAAATAGGAATAAGCCAGGCATGGTGCATGGTGGCACCTGCTTGTAATCCCTGTACTTGGGAGGCTGAGACAGGAGTATTGCAGGTTTGTGACCAGCTTCAGCTACTTAGTGAGGACTTCTGCAACTTTGTGACACCTGTTTCAAAATAAAAGTATAAAAGAGGGCTGGAGGTGTAGCTCAGAGGTAGAATGCCCCTGGGTTCAATCTCCAGTACAACCACCACCAACAACAACAAAAAGGTAGGAATAATAACACTTCACATTTACTTGTGAGCATGAAATATTTGAAAATTAAAGATGGTGTCTCCTTACCTGGACAAGATTCCTACAATGTTTCGAACAGGAGATCCATGCAAAAGGGTCCTCACGTTGCCAAGTTTGCTTAAAAATTCTGTGGCTTCATTCACTCTGCCAACTCTAAATATCTGCAAGATATCTGCTGGCCTTCCACTGTAGTAATTAAAAAAAAAAAAACTTGAAATTACATACTGGAAGTCAAATAAAAATTTTTTATTCACAGAAGAAATCTCGAAACTCAAATGTCCATTGCAAGGGAAATGATTTAATGAATTATGGCATGCATATCTTGGAAATACTATGCAGCCCCACTAAAACAATCATAGTCTTAGAAAATAGATAAAGATATGACATACAATTTACAGAAAATACATATTTTTCTCTAACATAAAGGGGTTTATTGAGCCATTACATATTCTAGTTAGAAAAAGAAAATAAAGCGAGTAGATCCTAGGACAAACCCCCAGGACACCCAGCATCAGGTCTAGATGGCAGCTGAGAAAATGTCCCTGAAGTAAAACAGAAACTAAAGATTCCAAAACTTAGTTGGGTGTGGTGGGGCACATCTGTAATCCAGTACTTGGGAGGTTGAGACCTGAGGATCGAAGGTTCAAGGCCAGCTTCAGCAATTCAGCAAAATCCTGTTTTCAAAGAAAAAGTAAAATAGGGCTGGGGTGTAGCTCGGAGGCAAAATGTCCCTGTGTTCAATCCCCAGTAACAAAAATATTAAAAAAGAGGCATCCTCTATGCTAAGTGTTCTCCAGGTATTGGAAATAAGGTATCATGGTCTCTGGCTTCATGGAATTTACATTCTTTTTTCTTTTCCTTCCTTTTTCTTTTCTTTTCTTTTTTTTTTTTTTTTGCGGTACTGGGGATTGAACTCGGAGGCATTCTACCTCCGAGCTATACCCCCAGCCCTATTTTTTATTCTTTATTTTGAAACTGAGTCTCACTAAGTTGCGGAGTGCCTCACTAGGTAGCTGAGGCTGGCCGCGAACACGGATCCTCTGGTCTCAGCCTCCCGAATGCTGGGATTACAAGCGTGTGCCACCACGCCCGGCTTTTTTCTTTTCTTTTTTCCAGTACTGGGGATGGAACCTAGGGGCATTCTACTTCTGAGCTACACCTCCAGCCCTATTTTATTCTTTCATTTTAAACAGGATCTCACTAAGTTGCAGAGGGCCTCACTAAATAGCTGAGGCTGGCTGTGAACCTTCAATTCTCCTGTCTCAGCCTCCCAAGTACTGGAATTACAAGCGTGCGCCACCATGCCTGGCTTCATGGAATTTACATTCTAATGAGTGAGTAGTTACCAAATAAATACCCCTTTTTTTGTATGTGTGTATGGTACTGAGGATTGAACCTAGGAGCATTCTAACTCTGAGCTACATCCTTAGCACTTTTATTTTTTTGAAACAGGGTCTCACTAAGTCACTGAGGCTGGTTTCAAACCTGCGATCCTCCTGTCTCAGCCCCCAAAGTACTGGGCTTACAGGTGTGTGCCAACATGCCCGGCAATCATCACTATCCTGTTACTGAGTATTACATTCTCTATGTATTTATCCTGATCAGCCTGTTAACAGAATCTGAAAGATCATTATATCATGAAATATCCCAAGATATTTCTTGTATGCTTACCTGCCATTCTTTTGCAATACCTCCTTTCTAACCTGGGAAAATTCCTCAGTGTTCGGTTCAACTTGCTTAATTTTGCATCTCAAAGCTCGGTACTTGGCAAGAGATGATGGATTGTGTGTGAACAAATGAGTTTCACAAACATTAACCATGTCTCTTATCAGCTGATGGTGGAAATGAGACACACAGGTTATTAATAACATGTCAAAATTAATATTTACATATCATTAATACTATCTCAAAAGATAGTATTAATGAATACATCAGTTCTTTCCCCAAAACCTTTTTATCAATATTTGCTGTTGGTGTATTAAAGTTAATAAAAGTCAGGCATGATGGTGCATGTCTGTAGCCCCACTATTCAGGAAGCTGAGGAAGGAGGATTGTAAGTTTGAGGCCAGCCTGGGCAACTTAGAGAAACCCTGTCTCAAAATTTAAAAAATGTAAAAAGGGCTAAAGATGTAGCTCTGTTGTTGAGTGGCCCTGGGTTTAATTCCCAGTATTAAAAAGAAAAAAAGAGTCGGGCATGGTGGCACACAGTTGTAATCCCAGTACTTGGGAGGCTGAGATAGGAAGATACGGGTTCGCAGTCGACCCCAGCTACTTAGTGAGGCCCTCTGCAACTTAGTGGGACCTTGTTTCAAAATAAAGAATAAAAAATAGGGCTAGGGGTGTAGCTCAAAGGTAGAATGCCCCTGGGTTCCATCCCCAGTACTGCAAAAAAAAAAAAAGAAAGAAAAAGAAAAAAAGGAGTAGGGTATGGTGCAGGCCTGTGAGATCCCAATACTTGGAGGCTGAGATAGGAGGATGGCACACTAAAGGACAGCCTCAGCAACATAGCAAGACTCTCACTAACTTAGCAAGATCTTGTCTCTAACCAAAAATAAAAAATAAAATTGCTCACAGGCAGAATGAATGCCTCTGGGTTCAAAATCCCCCGTACTACAAAACAAAACAAAACAAAAACAAAAACAAAAAAACAAAGAAAGAAAGAAAAAAAGGAAGGGGAAAGTTATTAAAGGGGCCTTAGTCGGGCGTGGTGGCGCATGCTTGTAATCCCAGTACTTGGGAGGCTGAGATAGGAGGATTGCAGGTTCATGGCCAGCCTCAGCTATTTAGTGAGGTCCTCTGCAACTTAGTGAGACCCTGTTTCAAAATAAAGAATAAAATCAGGCTAGGGGTGTAGCTTGGAAGTAGAATGCCCCTGGGTTCAATCCCTAGTACCACACAAAAATTTTTTTTTTAAAAAAAGGGGCTCTAGGTCACTAGATGTTAAGTCCATGCTACTTTTTTTTTTGGTGGTGGTGGTACTGGGGATTGAACCTGGGGTGTGTGTGTGGGGTGGGGGTTACCTCTGAGCTACACCTCAGCCCTTTAAATGTTTTAAAATTATTTTGTGTTTTTATTTTTAATTTTTAGGACACTGTGGATTGATTCCAGGAGAGTTCTCCTTCTGAGCTATACCCCCAGCCTTTTTTTTTTTGTACTGGGGATGGAACCCAGGGGCATTATACCTCTGAGTTCCAGCTCTATTTTAGTTTTATTTGGAAATGGTCTCGCAACCTTGCAGAGGGCCTCACTAAATTGCTGAAGCTGGCTACGAACCTGTGATTGTCCTGTCTCAGCCTCTCAAGTACTGCCGGGATTACAAATAAGCATGTAACACCATGCCTGGCTTTTATTCTTTTGTTTTGAAACAAGGTCTCACTAGGTTTCTGAGACTCTTCCCAAGTTTCTGAGTCTAGTCTTGAACCTGTGATCCTCCTGTCTTGGTCTCCCAAGTACTGGGATTATAGGCATGTGCCACCATGCCCAGGTAGGAAGACCCTTTTTCTTTTTCTTCTTCTTCTTCTTCTTCTTCTTCTTCTTCTTCTTATTATTATTATTATTATTATTATTATTATATTTTTATTTATTTTTTTTTCCTTTTTGTGGTACTGGGGATTGAACCCAGAGGCATTCTATCTCTGAGCTACACTCCCAGTCTTATTTTATTCTTTATTTTAAAATAGTTTCACTAAGTTGCTGAGGCTGTCTTTGAACCTGTGATCCTTCTGTTTCAGCCTCCCAAGAACTGGGATTACAAGTATGTGCCACCATGGCCATTTTTTTTTTTTTTTTTTTTTTTTTTTTTTTTTTTTTTTTTTTTTTTTTTTTTTTTTTTTTTTTTTTTTTTTTTTTTTTTTTTTTTTTTTTTTTTTTTTTTTTTTTTTTTTTTTTTTTTTTTTTTTTTTTTTTTTTTTTTTTTTTTTTTTTTTTTTTTTTTTTTTTTTTTTTTTTTTTTTTTTTTTTGCGGTACTGGG
>PVLC010014613.1:0-38945 GCA_004027655.1 Graphiurus murinus | reverse complement strand
TTTTTTTTTTTTTTTTGCGGTACTGGGGGTTGAACTCAGGGGCATTCTACCTCCGAGCTACACCCCCAACCCTATTTTTTATTCTTTATTTTGAAACCGAGTCTCACTAAGTTGCGGAGGGCCTCACTAGGTAGCTGAGGCTGGCCGCGAACCCGGATCCTCCGGTCTCAGCCTCCCGAATGCTGGGATTACAAGCGTGCGCCACCACGCCCGGCCGGACTGAAACTTTTGATCCTTCTTTCTCAGCCACCCCAGGATCTGGGGTTACAGGGATGCACCACCACACCCAGCTCATGGGACCTTTTCAATGTAGCCGCCTGGACGTTTACAGATGGGTTGGAGTTGGTGGGGGCAGGGCCCATGATGAGCACTATCCCTGGCCCTGCTTCTCTCAGGGGCTGAACCCTCTCAGGCTCACACAAGTGAAGCCACTGGAAAGACCCAGGTGGGCAGGGCTGGGAGTTTGATGAGATAGGCAAGAGGAAAAGCAGAAAGAACAGTGTAAGAATATTCTTGCTGGGTGCAGTGGTACACACCTGCAATCCAACTACTTGGGAGACTGAATTGGGAGGATCTCCAGTTTGAAGCCAGCCTGGACAATTTAGTGAGATCCTGTCTTTAAAAAAATAAAAAGAAAGCCAGGCGTAGTGGCGCACCCTTGTAATCCCAGCATTTGGGAAGCTGAGACGGGAGGATCCAGGTTCGCGGACAGCCTCAGCTGCCTATTGAGGCACTCTGCAACTTAGTGAGACCAGGTTTCAAAATAAAGAATAAAAAATTGGGCTGGGGGTATAGCTCAGAGGTAGAATGCCCCTGAGTTCAATCCCCAGTACCAAAAATAAAATAAAATAAAAAATAAAAAGGGCAGGGAGTGTAGTTCAGTAGTAGAGCATCCCTGGGTTCAATCCCCAGTACCACAAGAGAAAAAGTCTCCAGTTCTGGTTCATGTGACAGTCTCTAAAGGAAGGCGGGGAAAGGATTATTCAACCATTTCACAGATGAAGAAACTGAGGCTCAGAGAGGTCATAGAGCACACAGATCAAGGAGCTGAAATGAGGATTTGAATCTACACTGATTGCCTCCGAGGTCCCAGTGGATAGATAATTCTCAGTTTGCTGGATGTGGAGCACACGCGTATAATCCCAGTACTTGGGAGGCTGAGACAGGAGGATATCCTCCATACAGTCCTGGGTCAGATTACCTGAGGACTCAGATGGGTGGGGAGGGGTAGAGTCCACTGGGAGCATCCAGGGAGATAATAGCAACCATGACAAGAAGGGGATAATAATTGCTAACATGTGGGGAACCTTTGCTGGGGCTAGCACGGCGCTAAGCGATTCCATGGCTTCCCTTCTTACGCTCACATGTGTTTGCGGGGCAAGCGGCAGCACATTCACTGCCCTTGTTGTCTGTGTGTGTTCAGAAGTGTGGACCGTCTCTGAGAGGAGCCTCGGCGGGCAAGGTCCAGGTGCTCGCTCCCAGCCAGGTGGTCTTCTGGCTGCGGCATTACCTGTCACCCCTGGGCATCTTCCCCAGGCAGCCGCAGAGACCTGGCTGAAGTTGGGCGCAGGCTGAGTGGACAGGTTGCAGGTAGGCATAACCCCCGGATTGTTCTAGAAGAGTTGTATTCCCTGTGCTCTCTGGCCTCCCTTTCCCCACCCTTTTAACTTGTTCAGTTAGACATTGAGCCCAGGAGCCCTTCACCACTGAGCTGCAGCCCTGCCCTCTTTCTTTTTTAGGTCAAGACAGGGTCTTGCTAAGTTGCTGAGGCTGGCCTTGAACCTGTGATCCTCCTACCCCAACCTCCCCAGCACTTGGGATTGCAGGCTTGTGCCACGGTGCCTGGCTTCTCTGCCTTTTTGTCATCTCATTGTTAGTGTCCTGGAGCCCTTGATGTGAGTCATTTTCCTGTTTTGGATGATGCCTGAGGCTGAGTGAAAGTTTGGGGTGTTTGCGGGAACAAAGAATGACTTAGAGGGCCGGGCATGGTGGCACAGGTTTGTAATCCCAGTACTTGGGAGGCTGAGACCGGAGGATCTGGGTTCATGGCCAGCCTCAGCTACTTAGTGAGGCCCTCTGCAACTTAGTAAGACTCTGTTTCAAAATAAAAAATAAAAAATAAGACTGGGGGTGGAGCTCAGAGATAGAATGCCCCTGGGTCCAATCCCCAGAACCAAAAAAAAAAAAAAAAGAATGACTTAGAGGAAAGAAGGATGTTGGGGATGAGGGTTTGGCCAGAGTCAAAGGAGGCAAACACCCAGGGTGGGGGTGCAGCTTTCCCCCAAAGTAGGTCTTGGTGCTGGGGACAAAGGCAGGAGGCCAGGCAGCCTTTCCTGGAGCCCCTCCCTGAACAGCCCCACCGCAAGCCAGCATAACATCAAACCAATGAAGACAGTAGCGAGAGCAATCCTATTCTAGCCATGCCACCCGGCCTTCTGGGCCTCAGTTTCCCTTTTGTGAATGGAGGGAGTTAGTTCCTCAGTCATTTGGGGGGATTTTCTTTTAATTTTGAAACAGGGTCTTGCTAAATTGCTGAGGGCCTCGCTAAACTGCTGGGGCTGGCCTCGAACCTTTGATCCTCCTGTCTCAGCCTCCTAAGTACTGAGATTACGGGCATGTGCCACCACACCCAGCTCATTTGTAGGATTGTCATCCCAGCCTGGCCACGGGAGCAGAAGAGGTGAGGGTGGCCCCTCCCTTCCCCACTCTCCTGTCCCTGATTGGCGGCGCCTCCCCCTTCCCCCCTCCACAGCCCCCAGCGAGCCGTGCAGTTATTAGTTTAGGTTCATTTAGAATCGGCTTAGCAACCCCACACCCCTGGAACCTGGAAGCTTAAAGCACAAGATGTCTGGCAAATGGAAATTCAATTGCTTTAATATAGAGACTATTTTGCTGCAGTCGAACTGGAGCCTCTTATTAAGAATCTGATGGAATTTCTAAACAGGGAGAGAGGCCCCGAGGAGGGGGCATCGCCCAGCACACACCAACATTGCTCTTGACATATTTATGGCTCCAATAAAATCTCCCATCTGGTATATTTTAAAATAAAATTGAAAATTTATCACTTTCCCTGAGTCGGTTTGTCGTTCTCCCCAGGAGGAGATAGCCAGCCCCAGATTACAGGCAGCAGGGAGGTTAGGCCAGGCTCTGATTTAAATTTCAATACCTTCCCGTTACAGCTGTCTGGACTGGGAAAATTACTAGGGGGAAGCAGGCCCCAGCGCTCCTCCCTTCTCCGCGCTCATGGCTCACGTTGCTCTCCCTGCCGGGGTCCACAGCCTGGGTTTGTTCTCCTGCTTTGGGAGGGCATGGGAGACCCAGGAGAGTGGTCCCTCAGGAGGAGGACAGTGCTTCGGGCCTGGGCACTGACGTCACCCAAACCCACACTTCTGTTCCAGAGCCGGAGCGGGGCCGCTGTATGGTTTGAGGGCCCCGTGTTTACTAGAGCTCAGAGACAACGATCAGGGCTTAGGGTGGCAGAAGGGGGGAATCAAAGTTCAGTCTATCCCCGGCATTAAGGTTCAGTCTCACACTGGGATCAGAATTAAACTCAGGCCTGTGACTGAGGTCAGGGCTCAGGGCTCAGGCTCAGGCTCAGCCTGGGATCAAAGTTCATTCTGTGAACAAAAGCAGGACTCCAACTTTATCATCATGGAAGTCAATTTATTATCTCTGAGCCTTAAATGAGGAGATAGGTATCACCCAGCCTGCCTCACATAGCTATTGAGAAGAACAAATAAAAACAAGAATACTATTCACTTCCATACCATTTTAAAGTTTCTAAAGTCTCATATGGTCTCATGACACAGTCACTATTTTAAAGGCAGGAATTACAGGCTCAGAAAGGTTAAGAAGCTTATCCCAGGCCACAAATAGGGGTTGGGTCCAGCTCTTCCTGACTCCAACCAGTTTCTAGAATACAGTAACACAAAGAAGGGGTGGCAGAGACTGCATTGGTCTACCCAGTCCTCAGTTCTGCTTTTCTATGGTAGCAGAATACTTACTTATTCTATTCTGGGGGCGATGTGTCCACCTAAAAGACTACATTTCCCAGCTTCCCTTGCAGCCAGGTAGCCAAGGAGATATGGACAAGAGGATTGTTGGATACGGACCCTGAGAGAGTTCTGTAACAGGGAGACAGCGCAGGATCTTTCCACTTATCCCCCTCTTGCTTCTTGCCTGGAATCCAGACAGGACGGAGCCCAGCAGCCATTCTGGACCATGAGGCGACACTGGGATGGGCAGCAGTGCTGAGGATGACGAAGCCTAAAGGGAGAAGGAGTTCTGAATCTGACGACATGGCCAAGCTACCCTTCCAACCCAGGCTGGTGACCTCCACATATAAAAGACGGAAAGATACAACATGATTTAGACTGCTGTGGTTGGATCTCGGCTACCAGCAGGCAAGACTAATGTCTAATAGATTCAAGGATTATCCTGATAAAGAGCACAGTCACATAAGCTTGGGAAATGCTGAATGGAACAGGCTCATTTGGAGACAAAGCTAGGGGAGGGTCTCCTTGGGGAGCTGGAGCCTTGGTGCTGGCGGCTCGGCTCACAGGTGTGGGTGCTGCCACAGGGAGAAGGGGACCCAGTGCCCTTCCCATCACAGGCAGGGTGTCAGAGCCCTTCCCCCTTGGCCCCCACCTTCAAGGCCAAGAGCAACCAAGGCCTGAGGGGGGGGGCTGGGTCGGGTCACAGAGAGAGTGGGCACAGCTGGCTCCAGGGCTGGGGCTCTGGCCAGGCTCCCTGCCCTCTCCCCGACCTGCCCCCTCAGTTTTCTGGAAGGCTCTGGCTGAGTCATATCCTGACACCCTGTTTTTCTCACTGCACATTGCAAGATCTTGACACACCCTTTCAGGGCCATTTGAAGGGACTCAATACAATGGCAGTCACAGCGCACCTGCCGCCCAGCTGGGTAACTATCACATCCCTGTTGGGGAACTGTTTACTGCCTTGCAGAGGGTGAATCCTCCCCCTCCTCCTCCTCCTCTTTCTCCTGGATTAAACTCAGGGGCATTTTACCTTTGAGCTATCATCCCAGTCCTTTATGTTTTTATTTTGAAATAGCATCTTGCTAAGTTGCTGAGTGTCTTGGTAAGTTGCCTAGGCTGGCCTCCAGCCTGTGATCCCCCTCTCTCAGCCCCCCAAGCACTGGGATTACAGGCATGCACCACCACACCTGGCTAACTAGCTCCCTCTTGCCAGGGAACCCCTTGAGGGCAGTGTCCACGTCTGCTGCCTCTCTCTAGCCCCAGAACCTGACCCTGGCACAGTTGGTGGAAGAACCCATCCCAGATGGTGGGGGCATCGCCATGTTCCCGCTGAGAGGAGGGAGCCAGGGTAGGAGGAGGAAAGGAGGGGAGAGGGTAGGGGGAAAACAGAAGTGGTGGCGCATGCTTGTAATCCCAGCATTTGGAAGGCTGAGACTAGAGGATCCGGGTTCGAGCCCAGCCTCAGCTGCTTAGTGAGGTACTCCGCAATTTAGTGAGACCCTGTTTCAAAATAAAGAATAAAAACTAGGGCTGGGGGTGTAGCTCAGAGGTAGAATGCCCCCGAGTTCAATCCCCAGTACTGAAAAAACAAAACAAAACAAAACAAAAAAAACAGAAGCCCGAGACCCTGTCTGAAGGAAGCTCAACATCAAAACCCTAACACAAACTTTGAAAATCAAGAAATGAGTCTTTGCCTTAGGAAGTGAAGGATATTTAAATGGCAAATTCCCCTGGAACCTGGAAGGACTCCCCATAGACCCCAGAGGAGCTGCCCGAGTGCAGGTGGTCCCCCACACAAGACTGGAAGCGGCTCTTTTGAAACTCCCGAGGACTGATCTGCAATGCAGATGAAGCATCTTAGAAATGAGAATGAAAACAGGGTTTGATTTTCACAAAGGCCAATTCAGAGGCGCACTTCCTGTCCAGCCAGGGCCCAGCGCCAGCGCCTGTGTGCAAACAAGTGTCCCCCGCCTGGTGGGGGCCTGCACAGGTCCTGCCAAGGCTCTGTGCATTTGCACACACACTGACGTGAGCTCACCCACACGTGTGTGCACGCGCACATTTACTCAGATCTCTAGCAGGGCCATTTGGGATTTGGTCTTCACGGAAGGTCAGTCCATGCTCAGGTCTGGGCTCAGAGTATTCCTTTGCTCTGTGCAGCTATTGAGCACCACTGAGAGCCTGGAGCTGGGGTCACCATGACGAATAAGAGGGGATCCCTAAAAGAGCACACAGGCCAGTGGGGGAGGTAGTGGGGGGGTAAGTAACGTCTTAGGAACCAGAGCACTGGGAGCTGTGAGAGGGGTACCTGGCCCAGGGAGAGATGGTATGTTGGAGCTGCACTATGCAAACCAGAAGCCAGCGGCCACATGTGACCATTGACATTCATGTATTTATTATTAGTGTGCTGTTGTGTTGCAGTACTGGGGATTGAACTCATGGGTGTTCTACCACTGAGCTACATCCTCAGCCCCTTGTATTTTTTATTTTGAGTCAGGGTCTCACTAAATTGCTGAGGCTGGCCTCGAACCTGCAATCCTCTTGCTTTAGCCTCCCAAGTAGACATCACAGCTGGTCTAATTTAGTTAGTTAATTAATTCGGGTTTTTTTTTTTTTTTTTTTTTTTGGTGGTACTGGGATTGAACCCAGAAACATTCTGTGTCTGTGCACCCCCAGCCCTATTACTCTATTTTATTTTGAAATAGGGTCTCACTAAGTTACTGCATCTGGCCTAGAAACTGTGATCCTCCTTCCTCAGTCTCCCAAATTCTGGGATTACAGATGTGCACCACCACGCCCGCCTCCAATTTACTTTATTTATTTATTTATTTATTTTTTGCGGTACTAGGGATTGAACTCAGGGGCATTCTACCTCCGAGCCACACCCCCAGCCCTATTTTTTATTCTTTATTTTGAAACCGGGTCTCACTAAGTTGCGGAGTGCCTCACCTGGTAGCTGAGGCTGGCCGCAAACCCAGATCCTCCGGTCTCAGCCTCCCGAATGCTGGGATTACAAGCGTGCGCCACCACGCCCGGCTCTCCAATTTACTTTAAATTAATTAATAGCAAATTGAAAATTCAATTCTTCAGCCACACTGCTCACACTTGGAGCAGCCAGTGGCTGCATATTGGACAGTGAGAGACAGGACATTTCCCTTGTGACAGAAACGGGTGAACAGCCCTTCCTCTAGCTGTGAAAAAACACTCGATTCCAGGGAACAGCTTGTGCAAGGCCTGGAAGCCACTTGCCCCAGGGTGGGGGTGGGGGCTGAAGTCCTGAGCGCAGGTGTGAGGAGGGAACAGTGACAAATGAAGCTAGACAGGAGGGAAGAAAGCTCAGCGGTAGCCAGGGCTCCGAGTGCGTGCGTTGGCCAGGAGCTGGGGTTTTGTGCGGAACGTGCCGGGGTCTTGGAAGGGTTTCAGCGGGCGAGGCAAGGGCACACTGCCGCCGGTTGGAAGAGCCTGCTTGAGCCTGGAGGGGAGCAAGCCTGAAGATGGGGACCCCATGGGCAGTGACAGCAGCAGTGTCCAGGGGAGGCCGGCCAGGAGGAGACTGATCTGGAGTTCAAATGAGAGGATGTGGACTTGAGCAGCATGGGCACCGAGCGGGGCCTGGCTTGAGCGCCAGAGTGCCCGGCGATGCCCTTCTGGAGGGGAGAGGGGAGCGGGTCAGTGGGACTGGCTGGGGGGAAGGGAGGAGGTGTGTTTGGGCCATGCTGAGTGTGTGGAGGAGACAGAGACCCCTGCACCAGAGGGTGGGTGGGGCCCCTTGTCCTCTGGGGACAGCTGGGGCCAGAACTGTTGACGGCTCAGTTGTCAGCAAGTGCATGGGGGTGCAGGTCCTGCAAGGGGCCGAGGTCTTTGGAGAGTCCTCTACAGGGTAAGGTTAGAGCCCTGGAAGGCGTGGTGATGCACACATGTAGTCCCAGTACTTGGGAGGCTGAGACAGGAGGATTGCTGGTTCTAGGCCAGCCTCAGAAACTTTTTGAGACCCTCAGCAGTTTAGTGAGACCCTATTTCAACATAAAAAAATAAAATAAAAAAGGACTTGGGGTGTAGCTTGGAGGTATATTGACCCTAGGCTTAATCTCTAGTACCAAAAAGGGGGAGGGGGGCACAACACTCTCCCCTATCCCACAGGCTCCTCTACAGTGTGATCTTGTCACCTGCCCCTGGAGAGGTAGGGGTGTGTCCCTCTGTGAGCCTGGGTAGGCTGGTGACTGCTTCAACCAATAGACTTTGGCAGAGGTGACACTCGGGGGCTTCTGAGGTTGGGACACAAAATGCAACGCAGCTTCTACCCCCACCTGAGACGCTCATCGTCAGAGCCCTAAGTCAACACGCAAAGTGTTCCATGAGACCAGGCCACCGCGGCCTGAGGAAGCCCTGGCTCTGAGCACGGCCCATGAAGGGTCCTGGTTGGTGGCTCAGCCTGCTTCGCCCACACCAGCACCCCCCACCCCAGGATCGAGGAAACCTCGAGGCAGTTCCTGTCCCCAGCAGAGACGAGCCGTCCCTCGGTGCCCTGTCCGGATGCCTGACCTATGGAATCCAAGAGGGTAATGAAGTGGCCGCAGCATCTTGGGGTGGCTTTTATACAGCAATAGTAACAGGAATAGGCAGGAAGCAAACGGGCCAGGCTGAGGGCATGTGGCAGGGACTGGGACACAGCCGGATGTGGGCCGGGGGAGGGATGACTGTACCTGACTGGCTGATGAGGCTGAGGAAGCTGGGTGGGGCCGATGCGAGGGAAAGTGGGTGTGGAGTGGCAGAAGTTTGGGCAGCAGGCTTGGCTGTCAGAGTTCTGGCATAGGGGGCAACACCAGGAAAGTCCTGGTGGGAGCAACAGGAAGAGGTGGGGAGGGCTCTGGAACCTTCAAGCTTGAGGTTGAGTCCCTAGCACTCTCACAAACCAGCTCGCTAAGCCTCGGTTTGCTGACCTGGAGAGTGAGGGTACAAATCCCTGCCGGGAGCAGAGTAAATAAATGCAAGGTGAATATCACTTCCTGTTCCCCTTGTTTTTTGTACCGGGGATGGAAGCCAGAGGCCTTCTACCTCTGAGCCACACTCAGCCCTATTTTATTTTTTATTTGGAAATAGGGTCTCACTAGGCTACTGACAGCCTAAATTGCTGAGGCTGGCTTTGAACCTGTGATTTCTCCTGTCTCAGCCTCCTAAGTACTGGGAATACCGGCATGTGTCACCAAGTCTGGCTTTTAAAAATTTACTTATTTTTAGCTTTTTTGTGCATTCCTGGGGATTGAACCCAGGGGTATTCTACCTCTGAGCCACACCCCCAGACCTATTTTATTTTAAAACAGGATTTTGCTAAGTTGTTAAATAAAAAATTGCTGAAACTGGTCTCAAACCTGCAATTGTCCTGTCTCAGCCTCTTAAGTACTGGGATCACAGGCATGCACCACCATGCCTAGAACACTTCCCTTCTTTTTACATTTTTCCCCTGCCTTTTTTCTTATTATATTGGCAAGGGACCGTCACATGTGTATAGACTTAACTGTTGGTAAGTACATTCAAGGGCAAAGTTGTTTGCACCACATCGACTATGTGTACATATGTGAAAATACCAAT
Source organism: Graphiurus murinus (assembly GCA_004027655.1). Lineage (NCBI taxonomy): Eukaryota > Metazoa > Chordata > Mammalia > Rodentia > Gliridae > Graphiurus > Graphiurus murinus. Next base: position 29,361 of record PVLC010014613.1, on the reverse strand, counting down.
GTCAATCTCAGTACTCTGTATTGGGAAGGGGGGAGATGGGGAGGTGGGGGAGCCCACCAAGTGCTGTGTGCAAGTATGTCACTGTCGACATGATTTGCATTATGATGTGAGACCATAATGCAGCAATAAATAAAAACATATTAAAAATTTAAATTAATGTTTTAAAAAAATGAAGTCAAGGAGACCCAGAGTGATCCAAGGCCCCAGAGGACTGGAGCCTTCAGCTTGTATTTTCCTGCAACTACATTCATCCCCTGGAAAGAGGCAGGAAGGCCAGGTCAGCCCAGCGCTCCTGCAGGGCCCAGGGGCTTGGGTGTGGCCCCCGGCTCTGGATTAAGCATTCCTGCCCAGCCTCAGCCTCCGCAACTGCTTGAACTCTGGAGTCCCAGACAAATTGTAGCCCCGAGAGCAGAGTGGCTGTGTGACTGTGGGAAGCTTACAAATGTGGCTGGCCCAGCCCTCCCAGCCCTCCTCCCAGTTGAGATGCCTGCCTCTGGGCTCTGGGATCAGAACAGTCACCAAGGAGCCCCCTCCAGGACACACCACACACACACACACACACACACACACACACACACACACACACACACACACTGGCCCCCTGGGGGGGTCCTGGCTGCTGGGCACCCCCAACCCAAGCTCTCCGAGCCCTGGATCTACAGCCTGGACCCCAGCCTCCCTCCTCCTGTCGCCTTCCTCAGCATCTGGTTCCTCCTCAGAATGCAATGCGGTTGCCCCTAGCAACCGAGCTCCAGGCCTGATCCTGGCCCTCCTCCCTCCTCTTATCCTCCTTTCCCTCCTCCTCCTTCAGCTTGGCTTCCTTATTCCCATCCTTCCTTCCTACCCTCCGCTGACCTGTGGAGACGGTGCTCAAGGCCAAAGGCTCCCTCCAGACCCTGTGCCAACTGGGCCACCCAGCCAAGCCCCCCAGCCTTTCTGGGTTGCTAGTCATGGGCTGATGGTCACGGTGAGCACTCTGCCTGCCCAGAGGACCTGGTACTGCAGTCTTGCCGGCCCAAGGAAAGCCCTGGGATGACTCCTGGCCCTGGCTCTCTGGGTGCCCCAGGAACAGGGCCAGTGACGACAGAGAAGAGAGGACACTTAGCACCTAAAGGGAATTTCTCCCCATCATCAGAGATGTTTGAGGGAGTGAGCTCCCCAGACCTGGAGGCATGCAAGGAGGAGCCTTGGCAGTGATGACGGTGCTGGTCAGGGCAGCGGGCACAGGGTGGTGAGGACCTGCAGCCACCACCCAGGCAACCTTGGAAAGGTCCGGCGAGGACTCGGCCATGGCTGCCACTCTTGGCCGCCCCTCCTTTGCCCTATGCCCTGAATTCCCACAACCCTTAGCGTCACCCTCGCCCCCCACTGCCCTCCCAGAGGCGCTGTGTTCCCGGCTGGGCCTCCCTGGAGAGGAGGCAGGAATGAGTTCTCAGCTACAGTGACGTCAGCACCTTCAGCGCAGGTCTGGTGCTGGGCGCAGCTGCTTCAGAGTGGACCAGGTGGGGGCTTGACAGGGCAGCCGCCACCCCACACCATGGTGCCTGGAGGCCCGACTCCCCTTTCAGAACCCAGTTCAAATTCACGACCACCCTCCAGCACCCCCACCCCGTGTGAGCTGCGCCCTGGTGCCTGACCCCTACCTCCCCGGCCTCCAGCACTCTTCTGGGACCCTCCTGTCAGGAGTTTGCAGTGATTGAGCAGGGGCCCCCTCCTTCAGGAAGCCTTCCCTGACTGCCCAGGCTCTACCACCTCTGCTGGGCAGCCACCCCTGCGCCTGCCGGACCTGCAGTTCTCTGTCTCTGACTATTTTGGTTTTTTCTTGAGTGTACCAGATGGTCCTCTGGGACAGGAACTCTGTGTCCCATGTTTGTTAATAAAAAAAATAAGACCAACATAGCAACATTGCCTCTTTCTGGGCCTCAGTTTCTCCACCTGGAACATGACGGGGACAGGCCAACGGTCTTTGAGTATCCTTTTGCCTGGTGAGGGTGACTAAGTCCAACTGTTAGACGAGGCAGAGGACAGTCTGGTTCATCTTTTGTTGGTACTGGGGATTGAACCCAGGGGCATTCCACCTCCAAGTTACAACTCCAGCCCTATTTTATTTTGAAACAGGGTCTCTCTAAGTTGCTGAGAGTCTCACTAAGGTGCTGAGGCTGTCCTTGAACCTGAGCGCCTCCTGTCTCAGGCTCCCAAGCACTGGAATTACAGGTGTGTGCCACCAGGCTCAGCTAAGTCTGGCTCATCCTTGCCCTCCTCCTGCCTGGAAGCCTCCCCTCTGGGTCTCAGGACTGAGCCTTCAGGACCCAGGTGTGAGGGCCGGGCACGGGCTGCACCGTCTTCAGTGGTCTTGACCCTCTCGGAGGCCTCAGTTCTCATCTGCTCAATGGGGACATAATCGCCACTATCTGCCCCGCAGGTTGTAGTGTGGCCTCAGGGACACGGCCAGAGTGGACTTTTCCACTGCCAACGCCAGGGCCTTTTGCAAAGGAAGCAGCTCAGGCAGCCGCCGCCCCCTTCTGCACGCCCAGCCCTTGGGCTCTGGGGTCCCTGGGGCTCTGCTGCCCTCCAGTGGCCGGAGGCTCTTGGGCACTTAGAACCAGTCAACTGGCTAATTCCACAGGCAGCTAACACAATTTAGGATTTACCTAGAAGGCAGCAGGATTTGCTGGGCTCCGGACAGTGCCTGGGGCAGAACATGGGACTCCAGGTCTCCAGCACTTCCAAGTCCAGGGTGGGGGCTGTCATCTTGCAAGAGACAGGCCTGCCCACCCGCCCCACCCGGGGACATCTGCATGGTCAACCCCTCCCTACCTGTTCTCTCAGTGCTGGCCTATCTCGCTACTGTGAGGAGTGTACCCCGTGTCTGCCCAGATTCGGGGGGCCAGCACTGGAGGCTTGGAGGGGTGCCTTCCACCCTCCCTCCTTGATTAATCAAATATTTAAAATAATGGCCGCAGTCATGATTGATGGACAGAGCATAGCTAATTACCCTGGAGATTAAAATGACTCTTTCTGTTTAAAAAGGCTGCAAATGAGTTAATTATTTCCTTTGCTCACCTCTCTAACCTCGTTACACTTCTAAATGAATAGCAATATTGATCTTGGAACTGATTTTGGTGTTACACCGCCCGAGCGGGTTTAATTAGGGTTTGAAAACGCTGCAGTGCCTCCTCCTCCGGACCAAGGAAATTAGTCTTGGGTTTTACTTACTGTTCACAGCCATGTCCTCCACACAGGCAAAAGGGCTGGAACGTGGCGCACAGCTCTGGCCTGCCCTGGTCCCACTCTGATCCCCGCCCAGAGGGGCTCGCTGACCCTCACCTCACACTCTCAGAAGATGTGGCAGGAAGGCCCGGGGGGCAGCCTGGTGAGCCGCCTCGGTCACCAGTGGGGGACTGGACGCTAGAATATGACAGGGAAGGGCCCTGCATCACTTGGCAAGGTGGGGGCAGGTCTGGGACCTGGAACTGTCACGGATTCCCAGCTCTGGTCCTTGATGGCGTCCTGACTAAATAAACAGTTCCGTGTGTCCCTGCTCAGCTCTTCTCCGTACGCCTAAGGAGCCTCCTGTCCTCCGTCCCCACCTCCTGACAACTGCCACCTCTCCTCTCCTCCTCAGGGATGGGGGAGCAAGGTTAGCACCCCAGATAAACCGGGGGGGGGGACAGGAGGCAGGAGGCCAGGATCCTTGCCTGGATCTATGGCTGGCATATGGGTGACTTTGAGCTACTCCAGGTGACCTTGAGCTAGTCCGGCCGCTCTCCTCTGAACTGGACAATTTATCTTCTGTCATTCCCTGCCACCTCCTCTAGCAGGAGGCTTCAAGGGCAAGTGGGTGGGAGAGAGACCCAGAGAGGTAGGGTGGGGAGAGCGGGCTGACAAGTGTGGTAGAGACCCAGGACTCAGGGTAGAGCCACCTCTCTTATTTAAAACAAAACCTTCCATTGACTTGGGCTTCCCTCCTCAGTGGTCAGATCTGTCCCAATCCTACTTCTTTGGGGGGAGGGTAGTGAGAATTGAACCCAGGGATATTTCTATCTCTAGCCCTTTTTTATTGCTAAGGGTCTCACTAAATTTCTATGATTCTCCTGTCTCAGCCTCCCAAGTACTAGGATTACAAGCATCCACCACCATGCCTGGCTCTGCCTATTTTCAAACTGGGTCACTGATTGCCTTTGGGTGAATCTGCGACATCAGGGAGAAGCAGGCTTCCAGGAGTGCTCGGTCTGTAAGGTTGAGGTTGAAATGCCTGCAGGGACCCCCCCGAGAGAAAGAGGTACTTGAGGACCCCCATTGACTTCCCAGATTGCTACAGCCAACTGATGGTGTGGCCCCTCAGGGTCATCAGTGCTGCAAGGAGCCTGGCAGTGATGACATACCTTTGGCATTGGTCCCCACGCACTGCCCTAGGTAAGACAGCCAGGAGACTGGGAGAGAGGAAGGCATGGCGTTCAAGCCCAGTAATTCATACCTGCTCTGCCTGGCAAGATCTGGGAGCCAGGCTGCACAGCCTGCTTGTTAAGTAGAGAGAGAAGGAGATTAAGGATCAGAGACTCTATCTAAACCCTAACCTTGGTAATAGATTGAGTACTGAACTGGCTTACATACTGATCCCTGATCCTGGTCACACACTGAGCCCTGATCCGGGCACAGTCTGGTGGAGCGAGTCTCTGCTGCCGGAGGTTCTGAGGAAGGCCTTGTTCCCATTCCCCCTTTCTATCTCCGGGGTTGGAGATGAAGGACAGGGAGCTCAGTCAGTAAGGACTGGCCAGGAGTAACGAGGGCAAGAGAAACCGCTTGCTATGAGGGAGTCTCAGCTTTCTTGGGGCTCACGGCTTACAAGGTGAATGCTGGGACTTTAAGTGGCACAACTGAAGAAAGATACAAAATCTCCCTAAGTAGCCATTGCTAAGGCCCTCCTAGTCCTGCTGTGGCTCAGGGGACTCAGACAGCTGCAGAAGCTGGCCAGTTGCAGCAGGGCGCCTGGCCCCCAGCACGGAGCGAGTGGAGCTGTGCACCATCCTGGCCACGCCGCTGCTCCTAGCAGGACTGCGTCCTGTGACATGGTCAGCTCAACTTGGCCCACTAGTTGTAGACAGAATGCTGTGTCCCCTGGCGAGTCCAGCACGGCTGTCAGGAGCTCCAGACTCTGGGTCTGGAGTCCTGGGGTCCTGATCCTGGGTCTGCCCGGCTCAGGTGAGATCATGGGCAAGTTACTTCCCCTCCCTGAGCCTCCGTTTCATCATCTGTGAAATGGGGGTGACAGCAGCTCGTCTCCTCTAGGCTCGTCATGAGGATTAATGTGAGATCTTTTCTGTTAGTGCTGAGTGCCAGTGAGTCCCGGGTCCGGGCAGGTGTTGCTATAGTTTTGTCCCTTGATGCATCCTTGAATGACCCTGTGAGAAGACCCCAGGGAGTCCTGCATTCAGACTGTGGGAACCGGTGCAGTTCAATGACAATTAATCGATGTCTCCTCCGTGCTGGGCACCGGTGGCAAAGAGAGAAGAGGCCACATCCCTGCCCTCGGGGGCATATTGTCTGCGGAGAGACCTTCCTAACACACGTGTGTTGCACTGGGGGAAGTGGGTGAGGTGGACTCATTGCAGGGATGGTGGATGTTTATAATCGGTAGCATTTATTGAGTGCCTACTGTGTACCAGACCCTGCTCTGGAGGCTTTACACACATTATGTCATTACCATCCCCATCTTAGAGACGTCTCTGAAGCACAGAAGGAAGTGGACTGGAGAGGCCTGAGGCTTTTCTGGGCCAGGTAGCGGTGTGAGTCGAATTGAGACTGAGCCCCAGGGACCAAGGGTGCTGCCTGGTTGAGGAGGCTCTGCTGAGGGCCTGTGTCCAGGTGAGGCCTGCTTGTCTCCTCAGGGCGTCCTGCTGTCCTGGGGAGCGGCAGGGCCCAGAAGTGGGGGTGTGACGAAGCTGCTGTGCAGGGTGGGGGCCTCGGCTTCCTTGGCTCGAGGAGCAGCAGGCCATGCAGCCTGTGCGGTTGGGGGGCCTCCCACTCAGCTCTCTGCCCTGGTCCCAAGGACCCTGACAGCCTCCACCCTGAGACGGAGGAGAGGCAGGCGCTGGGGACAAGGGGCGCCAGCACCTCGGTACCACGCCTCCAGACTTGACTCCCCCACCCCTCCTGCACAATTAGCCGCTCTTGTCTCTAATTGATTCCTTTGGTACTCGCAGGACAATTAGAATTTAAATTGCCTTTTACAAAGGTCACAAAAACATGATCAGAGAGGAATCTATTAGAGGGGCTGGGGCGGCCCCTCCTCCTCCGCCTCCCTGAGCTGGGGGTGGAGGCCGGGCCTTGAGGAATCTTCTCCACCTACACAGGTCCCTTCTGTGACCCCAACATCTTCCCCAAGGCTTCCTGGTCCCTGTTGTGTGTAGGGCACGGGAAGGGCAGGCCAAACTCCCCCGCAGGGCTCCTGGGGCCTGCTTCTCCTCCCTCTGACGTCCTCTCTCCACTCTCCACTGCGGGCTCCAGATGTGCTCCTCGTGACCTCCAAACTCCAGTGGCCTCATCCATTTCTTTTTTTTCTGCGGGGGGGCGGGGGTACTGGAGACTTAACGGGGGGGGGGGGGGGGTTTCTACCTCTGAGCTACACACAAGCCTTTTGTATTTCTTATTTTGAAACAGGGTCTCAGTAAGTTGCTGAGGGTCTCACAAAGTTGCGAAGGCTGGCCTCGAGGCTGCGATCCTCCTGTCTCAGCCTCTCACGTCCCAGGGTTACAGGCGTGTGCCACCGTGCCCGGCTCGAGCACATTTTGCTCCACAGGCAGGGCGCCTGACATCCCTCCAGCTGCCACATCCTTGCCTCTCTGCACCCACTTATTTTCCTGCCTCCCCCAGAAGCCGGCTCTGGATGCCAGTCCTCTGGGTGCTCCATCCCCAACAGTGGCCCCACCTGGCCGTGTTCCTCCTACTGCCCCGGGGTGAGGGGTGCAGTCCCGCCCGGGGTTCAGGATGGAGACTGCCTATTCCTTCCACTGGCTCCCAGCAGCCAGCAGGGCCTGATCCAACAGGCAGAAGGCAAGTTTGGCTAGAAGAAAGCTCGGGTCCTCACCCACAGGTCTCCCCACCCGGCAGGTGAGGCAGGGACAGGCGTACGTGGGACACAGGCCTGGGGACAGCTTGGGGCTTCCACTCCTCTCTGCTGACTCAGCTTCTTGGTCTTGTCTGCTCCAGAGTGCTGAGCTGGGGTTGGGGCTGGGCAAGGCTGGATGGGATGGCCTTGGAGCTTGGGAGGCCTCTCTTATTTTTGGTACTGGGGATTGAACCCAGGTGCGTTCTACCTCTGAGCTACATCCCAGCCCTATTTTATTTTTATTTTGAAACAGGGTCTCGCTAAGTTGTGGAGGCCTAGCTAAATTGCTGAGGCTGGCCTCAAACCTATAATCCTCCTATCTCAGCCTCCCAAGTGCTGGGATTATAGGCGTGTGCCACCATGCCCAGCGAGGAGGCCTCTTTTGGGTCAGCCAGGCATTCAGGACAGCTGGCTTGGCCCAGCTGCTGGGATCGGGAAGGGTGGACAATGAGAGGCCAGGAAGGGCTGCTTCCTGGAGGCCCCAGACCCTGGCTCTTCCCAGCAGGGTCTGAGAGAGAACCGGGGAGCAGCAGCCCCAGCCCCACCTGGATTCTGGCCCTGAAAAGCAGTAACAGACCCCATCCTGCCTGACTGGTCACAGGAGGGAAGTGTTGACGAAGCCCAGCTGCTTTTTCTGACTCTGGGGGACCCATCTAGCGCTTTCAAGAAAGAAGCGTGTTCGCGGAGTCCTCGCGGAGCCCCCGCGGCGTGCCAGCTCCCGCGCATGCGTGTGCACTGCCCAGCGCTGGTGCTGGGGTACCCGGCGCTGTAGGACAGCGAGTCGGGTTGTACTTGCGAGGGAGGGCGCGGAGTCTCTGCTCATCCTCCCGTAGCCCTGAGGTCAGGAGGCATCATCGTTCCTCATTTAGAAACAGGCATGCAGGCGCAGGATGGGGAGGATTACGCAGGTAATCTAACCTGATTACCAGAGCCCGCAGAACTTCATTTGGATGCTGAGGGAGGCAGCTCTGGGACCCAGGCCGGCCGTGCAGTCAATGAACGTCCTGCCCCCTGACCTGGTGGCAGCGGAGCTGCGGCCGCCTCTGACGAGGTCCGTGTTGAAATCAGAGGCGGGAGAGGTGGATGCCAGATCCACGCAGAACCTCGGAAGAGGTGAGAGAGGGCCCCGTACTTGCCTTGGCATGGGAACCCTGCAGACCCATCTGTCCATGCCCCCATCTTAGAGACCCTCAGCCTTGTTCTTCAGCAGCAGAGAACGTGTTTAAGAGGGGCGAGGGGCTGGGGGGTCTGAGGAGGATGGAGGGGCTGCTCCTGTCAGGGGGCACCCTCAATGGCAGGGCTTCTTGCTGGACCCCTGGGTCTGAGAGGGCTGGGTGGGGCTGGGCATTCAGCCAGTACCTGAAGAAGGAGAAGGTCTCTCAGGGGCCATAAATTCCACAGGCCCAAGCCAGCAGCCCCACAAAGCTGTTGTGACAGCAGTGGTTAAATTAAGTGCCCTCGTGAAGTGAAGCCAGTCAGAGTAGCTTTCCTGACTGGGGATTTATGGCCTCCCTGCCCCATTTACTGCCCAGCCAGCCCAGGGCCGCCCCAGCAGCCTCCTGAGGGAGGCCCATTCTCAGTCCCAGGAGCTCCTGGCCTGTGGGGGAACTAGCGGAGGTGCCAAGTCTGGGCCACGGGAACCAGCGGTCTCCGGGATCCTAGTAATGATGGTGGTGGTGTGGGGAGTGACCATTATGCATGTAATAAAGTCCTAGCCAGGTGTGGTGGCTCCTGCCTGCGATCCCAGTGCTTGGGAGGCTGAGACGGGAGGATTGCAGGAGTGTGGGTGGCTCTGGTGGCTCTGGTAGGGCCACCTGTCTCAGGCTGGGCTCCATGGCCTCACCTGCAGGGCAGCTCCTGGGCCCCAGACGGTGCGGGTCTGGCCCAGGCACACCCTGCTCTGGGCGGGCACCTCCCCTTCGTGGCCCTCAGAGGCCTCAGACAGGTTCTGTGCTGGAGTCAAGGCTGTCAAGAGGCCTGAGGGCTCCCTGCCCCCAGAATGAGGCCTCCCTCCAGTTCCCTGAAGACTGGAGCCCCAGCCAGCCTGTCTAGCCCTTCTCCCTCAGTCCCTCAGCGTGCACAAGTCCAAGGACTTGGTGGTGTCATTGGCACCTGGCTCTCTCCCCCTCTCCGTGTGGGAACTGTCGGAGGGGGCCTCGTCCTATGTTATCTCCCTGAAGGGCGCCTGGCCCTCACCTGCTAGGTGTGGAGGCCCTGGGCTTTCCCTTCAGCTGAAAGAGGTGGGTCTAGATGAGCAGAGATGAAAGGCCCATTTTTCCCTGCTGGGTCCTCATGGCCTCGTCTGTAAAATGGGAACAGTAGTCCTGCCCACGGCCCTGCTCCTCACCTCCGTGCTCTCCCCTGGCCAGTGTGGTCCTCAGGTTTAGAAAAGAGGAGTCAGCATGGGAGGATGGGCCGCCCAGAGCCCAGCACCTGCCTGGTATGTGCGCAGACACACTTCATTGGGAGACCCTGCCTGAGTCTGGGCTCCTGAGCAAACTGGAGGAGTTAGTGAGGAGAAATGGGTTCTGTCTGCATCAGGGGAGGGGTTTGTGGGCACAGGCAGGAAGGTGTGAGCCCTGCAGCCTGTGCCTGGGGGAGTGGGCAGGAGCCGTGTGAATGACTGGTAGGTCTGTTCCTGCGTGTGCGTTAGCATAGAGTATTGTGTGACTGGTGAATGTGGTGTGCAAATATGAGCATGCATAGGTATCCAGGTGTGTCTTTGTGTCTGTGAGTGTGTGTGTGTGTGTGTGTGTGTGTGTGTGTGTGATATGTCTAGTGAGTGTGCTTGTATATATACAAGTGTGGACATGTGCAACAAGTGTGTGTGACTGGTATGGTATTGTGTAGGGTGTGTGTAGGGAATGTGCATGTGTGTGTGAGAGAGACATGTGCATCCTTATGCCTGTCTGCACTGCTTCTTGTATTTCACCTTTGACCCTGGGGAACTAGCAGATACGCACAAATGACCCAGGCATGTGCCCAAGACACAGCGAGACGAGAAGATAGGGCAGTGGGGGGGGGTGTCTTAGGCAGGGGCCGATGCAGCTCTGGGGCGTGCAAGCGCAGTGACAGCCTCCTGGGAGCCTCTCTGCAGATGAAGAGGGCAGAGGGGGAGCTCCCTGGCCCGGCTGTGCTCATCCCAGGGACTGGGCTGCCAAGAAATTAAAGCTGGGCAGATGCAGAGAGCCAAGAGCCTGGGAAGGCTGCGCAGCGCCCTGGGGCAGGAGGGGAGGAGGGGGCTGCCGGCCAGAGTCTGTGAGCTGGACATCAAAGCCCCAGTGTGTTCCCAGGATGCTGGTCTCCCTCCCACGGAGAGACAGATGTCCCTTTGATGGTAGGAAGAAAGGATGTTGTGGGCAGGGGAGATGGAGTCTCCTCCCTGCGGCCACCCAGGGCATGTGAGAGTCCACCGCATGTCATGTCCTCGACTTCCCATGAAGTCTGAAGCCAGACCTGCCACTGGGGGCTTCACCTGCTGAGGAAGTGGGTGGCTCTCGGGCCAGGCGCCATCAGGGGCTGACTGCTGGGCACTTCCTGGCACCAAAGCCCAGCAGGGAGGCCCACCGTCCTGCTGGCTAAATGGGGGTGACCAGTCTTGCCCTGCTGAGACAGCCATGCTTCCTGGGAACTAGATCTCAGGGGCCTGTGTCCGCTGGCTGCCTCGCCACTTCTGAGAGGTGACTGAGTGTGTCTCGGAGTGCCCATGCTGGGTGCGGGGCCTGCCCCTCACTCCAGCAAGGATGAGGCATGCTCCTCCTGCTGCCTTGGGCTTTTCCGGGTCCCTCCTCTTCTCTAGCCACGCATAGCATCCCAGCCTGGGTGGCCCAAAGCTCCACCTCTGGGCATGGGTGCCTTTGTTTTTGTTGTTGTTATTCATGGTACTGAGGCTTGAACCCAGGGCATTCTACCTCAGAGCTACACTCCAACCTTACTTCATTTTTTATTTCAATATAGGATCTCACTAAGTTACCATATGCTGGCCTCAACCCTGCAGATCCTCCTGTCTCAGCCTCCCAAGAACAGGGAATTACAGGTGTGCTCCACCACGCCTGGCTCATGGGAGGCCTTTTTAAGGATTAGAGGAAGGGGTCTGCCATCCTCGGAAAAATATGGTACTAAATCGGGGTGAGCCTTGGGACTGTGAGGAGGACTCTACCCTCTCCCTGGCCCTCCTCTCGGTGGCCCTGAGCCACGTCCTCAGCGAAGCCCTGTGGTCACTGCAGCCTGGGGGACTCCACAGCACCCCAAGCGGAGCCTGTGGCCAGATCTTGGTGAGAACAGTGGCGGCTTGGGTGTCCCGCCTGAGAGCCAGGTTTGTGGAGAGCAGCCGGCTTTCTCCTATGGGAGGCCATTCTCTTCCACTCCACAGCCACTGCCTGAAGAGGGCACACATGGGGTACCCAGCCGCATCTCCACCAGTGCCTGAGGGGTCCTGGGGTGCCGGCAACAGCTGGGTAAGGGTGGGCACCGAGGAAGATTTGGTCCTGATGGGAAGAGCGTCCTCTTGGTCAGACGCCCAGCTGGGAAAGAAGGCATGGCATGTGGTCCCTACTCAGGGCCAGGAAGGGGTATCTCAGAAAAGCTCCCGCTTGCTGGGTGTGGTGGTATACACCTTTAATCCCAGTACTTGGGAAGCTGAGACAGGAGGATCACAGGTTTGAAGCTAGCCTCATCAATTTAGTGAGACTGTCAGCAATTTAGCAAGATCCTGTTTAAAAAATAATAATAAGTAATAAAAAGGGCTGGGAGTATGACTAGGAGTTAGAATGCCCTGGGTTCAATATCTAGTACAAAAGGAAACCCTCCCCCCACCTCTACTTGGCTGCAATGGCACAGAAAGGTTGTAAACCCAGTACATGGGAGGCTGAGACAGGTGGATTGCAGATTCGAGGCCAGCATCAGCAATTTAGTAAGACCCTCAGCAACCTAGCAAGACCCTGTTTCAAAAGTAAAAAATAAGCCGGGCATGATGGTGCACGCTTGTAATCTCAGCATTTGGGAGGCTGAGACTGGAGGATCAGGGTTCGAGGCCAGCCTCAGCTGCTTAGTGAGGCCCTCCGCAACTTAGTGAGAACCTGTTTCAAAATAAAGAATAAAAAATAGGGCTGAGGCTGTAGCTCGGAGGTAGAATGCCCCCGGGTTCCATCCCCAGTAATGAAAAAAAAAAAAAAAAGAAAGAAAGAAAGGTAAAAAATAAAAAGGGCTGGGGGTGTATCTCAGAGATAGAATGTCCCTGCATTCAATTCCCAGTGTCAAAAAAAGAAAAAAAAGAAAGAAAGAAAAGAAAAGCTCCTGTTGTGTAGTTTATCTGGCTCCACAAACCACAGAGCCTCTGTGGGCTTCTTGATCCGGGCTCCTTGGGAAAGACCTTCTGCCGGCACTCCTGGGGGAAGGCGGGCCCTGTGTGGGGGCCGGGTCTCCGACGCCCTCATGCTATCTTACTCCTTTTCCCCAGTGCCAAGGTTCTGCTGGGTAGGTCTGGGGAGATGGGTCCACAGAACCCCTTACCCCAACTTGGCTGTGCTTAGCCCCTGCTCCTGGGACACCCACCCTGGTGCCGCCAGCCCCTCTGGGCTCTGCTCATGCCCCTCCCCCATGTGTCCTCGAGTCAGAGCTGTTCCAAAGACCCCTGGCTGTCTTCATTTTTTTTTAAGGTACAGGGATCGAACCTAGGGGCATTCTACCTCCAACTACACCCCCAGCCTTTTTATTTTTTTATTTTGAAGTAAGATCTTGCTAAGTTGCAGAGAGCTTCACTAAATTGCTGAGGCTGCACTCAAACCTGTGATCCTCCTGTCTCAGCCTCCCATGTACTGGGATCCCAGGTGTGCACCACCACATCCAGCTGCCCTCACTTTCCATGTAAATAGAAGCTCGAAGGCTGCAACATCCTCACCTGCCCAGACCCCAGAGGAGGGGGCTGAAGAGACTGAGCAGCACCCCTTCTTCATGCCCAGAGAAACTCCATGCTACCTTCCATTCAGGCCCAGGTTTTATCAGGAACCTAGTGGAAAACCCCAGCAGACCCCAGCAGACTTGGTTCTGACCCCTTAGGAAAGAAAGTGGGGACTAAAATGGAGGTCGGTGATGGAGAGATACTGGAAAATAAATTCCCAAGCCCTGTATGGTGACATCCCAACACCCGCTGCTGACACGGAAAAATAAAAGTTGCCGGCTTGTTTCCTTCGCCCTCTCTGTCTGAATGATTTGACGTTTTATTCCCCCCATCAAAGTCTCTATTCTCTGCTAATGGCAGAATAATAAAAAATTATCCCTCATAGCGTGTGAGTGAGAGGCCAAGCCGGGAGCCCAGGAGGGGGAGGAAGGAGAGGAAGAAAAAGGTTATTATAAATGTGTCAGCCTTGTTTATGGCCCTTTATCAGCGAGGGAGAGGTGGAGGGAGAGGCTCCGTCGGTGCACACTTTAAATCGCTGCCAGCTTGGTTGTGGAGTGTAAATAATTTTTATTTTCAGCTGCATTTAGATATTTTAAAATACACACCCGCCAGCCATCATGGGGAGCCAGCCAAGCCTGCTGGGGCGAAGAGGGGAGGGGGCAGCCTGTCTTTCAGCCCTTTGATGGGACCACACTTGACAAGCAAGGCTTTCAGGAGCAGTTTGCTGATAAAGGTTCCTTCCCAAGGAGAGCAGGCAGACAGGGCGGAGGCTTCCTGGCTGCAGAGCTCCCTGGCTGGCTGGCATGGGCAGGGGGCTGACCTAACATGGCAGGACTGGGGAGACAGTGCAGGTGGCCGGTGTCCTTCCTGGTAGGGCCAGCTCTCCACCCTCTCCCCACTGCTGGACACCACAACGCCATCCTGAGCTTATGACTAGAGCCTCAGACTCCGATTTCATTCATGCTGTCTCAACATTTATTGAACACCAACTGTGTGTGTGCCAGGATCATGAGGGTTTGATGGTAGAGAACTTAGATCAGGAGAGGTTATTTCACTTAACCCTTTGATCCTCCTCCATGCATCCTTCCTGACCATTAGTGGTTGTTTCAGTCAGTATTCTCACCGTGGTGACCCAAACACTTGACATGCAAAACCTAGAGGGAGAAGTTTATTTGCTCACAGATCTGGAGATTTCAGTCCATCTTATACTGGCTTCCAAGCAGGAGCCGGGGCCGCAGGTCTTCAGGGCCTCATGAGGAGGAGCAGAGAGAGAGCAAAAGGTCAGAGTGTCAGGTCACAGCTGGGCACACCGTCAGGGACGGGAGCTCCAGTCCTGCCTTACCACCAAACACGGCTGTCTTCAACACATGAGGTCTGGGGGACATTTTAAATCCACACTATGCTAGATATGGTGGCGCACACTTGTAATCCCAGTACTTGGGAGGCAGAGACAGAAGGATTGCAGATTCACAGCCAGCCTCAGCTACTTAGTGAGGCCCTCTGCAACTTAGTGAGACTGTGTTTCAAAAATAAAGAATAAAAAACAGGGGTGGGGGTGTGGCTCAAAGGTAGAATGCCCCTGGGTTCAATCGCCTGAATAGTAATAGTAATAATAATAATAATAATAATAATAATAATAATAATAATAATAAATCCAAACTATAACAGTGGACCATTGCATTCTGGGTTGAGATGGGCTCTCTGATGGCAATGGGCACCATGGTGAGTCGTGCCTGGGAGATCTTAGCGAACAATTCCCAAGGACTGAGCTTCCATTAATTCTTCTGTCAAATGGGAATAATAATGATGCTGATGTCATATGGTTGTGGGGATAAATTGAGATGAAGAGTATAATGACTTTGCTATCTGATGCACAGGGAGCGTGCACGAGACAATATTTCTTGTCATTTGCAGAGTACAGCAATGAGAGTATTAGATCCCACCGTAACCCCTAAATGTTCCAGTGTTCCCAACACAGAGGCCAGAGTTAAGGGGAGGCTATAGGAATCCCAGCTATGTCTTGTGGGTGGGCTCTAAGAGAAGGGTACCTGAAGGAGAGGGAGGATGGGGAGGAGAGGGAGGAACCTGGCTTGGGTGGAGAGGAGGGGCTGGTCAGAGGTCAGATGGCCTGGTGACCTCCCTAGGCTGGTTCTCAAACTAGCTCAGAATGGGGTTTGGGCATTAATACCCCAAGAAAGTTGTATACCAGGCATATGACTAGAACATTAACTGCCCATTGTCTTTTTTTTTTTTTTTTCAGTATTAGGGATTCAACTCAAGGAAATTCTACCTCCAAGCCACAACCCCAGCCCTTTTATTTCTTTTTGTATTGAAACAGGATCTCACTAAGTTGCTGAAGCTGGCTTTGAACCCGCAATTCTCCTGTCTCAGCCTCCCAAGTACTGGAATTACAGGCATGCACCACCACACCTCACTTGCCCCTTGAGTCTTGGGCTTCTCTTCCTAGTTCCCGCTGAATGTTGCCTTTGTCTGGTAGATGTGGGGGACAACTTGCAATGCTCTATATGTCTCCCACACTCTCAGGACTGACACTGGTAGACAGTGAGCATGGGAAGGCTCGGAGATTCAAAGAGGGTTAGGTCTGTCACTTGGCTAGTCATGAGAGAGCAAACCCATTAAGCCCTTCCAATAAATCCCTTCTTCTGCTGGAGCTAAGGGTGGCTGAAAGAACATGAGCTATCAGGCCAAAGGGTCATTGGGTTCTTGGCCACAAATGCAGGTATGGATATAGGTTGGGCAGAGCCAGCTCCAGGACTGTGAAGCCTTGCATGGGGTCTGTGGACCAAGAGAAAACCAGGAAGGCACAGGAGACAGAAGGGAGAGGGAGGAAAGGGACAGGAGTAAGAGGGAGCAGATAGGGACTCTGTATCTGCCTTCCACCTCTTGTCATTTTTCAGTCAAACCTTCTGAATCTGGCATTCAAGGCACTCAAAGCCCCAAGAAGGAGACAGGTATGTAAGCAGACAGGACAGACCAGCATATGAAGTGGTGGTCCAAGAGTGGAAAGCAGAGGTGGGCATCAGACAAGGAGGCATAGAGCAAGGAGGAGAGACTTGAATGAGCTTTGAAACAGGCATAGAACAGCCAGGCATGGTGGTGCACGCTTGTAATCCCAGTACTTGGGAGGCTGAGACAGGAGATCAAAGACTCAAAGCCAGCCTCGGCAATTTAGCCAGGCTCTCAGCAATCGAGTGAGACCCTGTTTCCAAATAAGAAATTAAATTGGGTTGGAAGTGTAACTTGGAGGTAGAATGACTCTGGGTTCAATCCACAGTACAAAAAAAAAAAAAAGTACGTAGGGAGAAATGAACCAGCCCTGAAAGCATGTAGCCAATGTATCACTTGGGGAAGTATGAGGAATTGCATAAGGCTGGAATAACAGCACCTTAAGGAATATTAGATCAGAGGGATGTTAATCAATGTTACTTGAAACAAGAATTCCCTTGGTTAGATATATTTGGGAAACATTGGACTAAATAATCAAGAGTACAAGGTACAAGATTAACACACACAAATCAATTGTATTTCTATATACTGGCAATGAAGAATAAAATTAAGAAAACAATTCCATTTACAATAGCTTCTAAAAGAATAAAATGCTTAGAAATAAATTTAAGTTTTCCCTGGAAACTACAAAACCTTCTAAAAGAAATTAAAGCAGATTGAAATAAATGGAAAGACATCCCATGTTCATGAATTGGAAGACAATATTGTTAAGAGTGCAATTCTCTTTAAATCGTTTTACAGATTCAATGAAATTTCTATCAAAACCTCAGATGTTTTCTTGAGGAAACTGACAAGATGATCCTAACATTTTTATGGAAATGTAAGGGTCTGCTAGTAAAAATACAAAATGGTATAGTCACTGTGGAAGACAGTTTGGACTTCTTACAAAATCAAACATACTCTTACCATATCATCCAGCAACTAGGTTCCTTGGTTTTTCCCCAAAAGAATTGAAAGTCTGTATGTGGATGTTTACAGCAGATTTCTCTGTAAGTTCCCAAACTTGAGAACAACTAAAATATCTATCAGTAATAAACACATAGTACTACAATTAACAAATTGTAGTGCAATCAGAAAATGGATTTTTTTTCATGTGTACTAAAAAGAAGTGAGCAATGAAACCATGAAAAAAACCAGGGAGAGCCAGGCGTGGTGGCACACGCTTGTAATCCCAGTACTTGAGAGGCTGAGACAGGAGGATCCGGGTTTGCGTCCAGCCTCAGCTACTTAGTGAGACCCTCTGCAACTTAGTGAGGCCCTGTTTCAAAATAAAGAATCAAAAATAGGACTGGGGAACTGGAGGTGTAGTTTGGAGGTAGAATGCCCCTGGGTTCAATACCTAGTACCAAAAAAAAAAAAAAAAAAAAGAAAAAGAAAAAAGGCTACATACTGTATGAGTATGACATTCTTGTTTTTTGTTTTATTTTGTTTTGGGTACAGGGGCATTCTACTTCATTACACCCCCAGTCCTATTTTACTTTTTATTTCAAAACAGGGTCTCACAAAGTTGCTGAAGGTCTTGCTAAATTGTTTCAATCTCCCAAGTACTGGGATTGTAGGCACGTGCCACCATGCCTGGCTACATGACATTATTCTAATAAAGGCAAAACTATAGAGTCAATGTTTGCCAGGGGAGGGGAGGGATGAATAGGTAGAACATGGAGGATTTTCATGGCAGTGAAAATATTCCATATAAGCTGGGCGGGGTGGCGCACAATTGTAATCCCAGTACTTGGGAGGCTGAGACTGGAGGATCCGGGTTCTCGGCCAGCCTCAGCTACTTACTGAGGCTCTCGGAAACTTAGTGAGATCCTGTCTCAAAAATAAAGAATAAAAAATAGGACTGGGGGTGTAGCTCGGAGGTAAAATGCCCCTGGGTTCAATTTCCAGTACTGAAAACATATGTACGTATATATCATATTCCATATGATACTGTGATGGTGGATAAATTTGTCAAAACTCACAGTTTGTACAATACTAAGGGTGAGACCATAATGTAAAATGGACTTTGGATGATAATAATGTGCCCATGCAGGTTCTTGATTGAAACAAATGTACCACACCCATTCTGGGTGTTGATGATAGGGGAGGTGGTATGTGTGTATTCCGTTATATGGGAACTCTGCACTTCTGCTCAATTTCGCTGTGAATTCAGAACTGCTCTAAAAAAATAAGTGACCCAGAATAGCCAAACTAATCTTAAAAAAAAAATAACAACATTGGCAGACTGCTACTTCTGGATTCCAAAACTTACTACAAAGCTACAATCAAGACAATATAGTACGGGCATGAAGACAGACATATGGATCAATGGAATGGAAATGAGAGTTCAGAAATAAACCCTCACATTTATGGTCAATTGATTTTCAACCAGAGCCAAGACAATTCAATGGGGGACAGAATAGTGTTTTCGACATATGAGGCAGGGACAACTGGATATCCACATGCAAACGATGACAGAACCCCTTCCTCGCCACACACAGAAAGTATCCTGACGTAGACCAGGCTACTGGGCCAGAGGCAGAGGGGAGTTGGATTAACACCTAGTCAGGCCCTCGGGGTTCTCTACAATCATTTTTATTATTTTACTTTTCCCTGGACTTTGGAGGTTGACAGATCTTAAGGTGACTCATTTTGGGACAGGAAGCTCTGCAAAGATTCCATTCCTCTTTCAACTTATCTGTTTTGAAAGTCAGTGGGAGTGAATGCTGGTTCAAACTTCGTGTGTGTGTGTGTGTGTGTGTGTGTGTGTGTGTGCGCGCGCGCGCGCATTACTAAAGATTGAACCCAAGGGTGTTCTACCTTTGAGCTATGCCCATAGCCCTGTTTTATTTTTTATTTTGAAACAGGGTTTCACTAAGTTGCCTAGGCTGGCCTCGAACTTGCAATCCGTCTCTCCCAAGTACTAGGATTAGAGGCATGGGTCATCATACCCTGCTTGGTGTAAACTTTTAAAGGACAATTTTGCAGCCAATAGCACTGCCCCCAACAATGCAACAGCTGTAGTACCCCATCATCCCTCCTTTAACATCTGCAGAAAGGCCAGGCTGATGGAAGAGAGAATCAGACAAGAAAGTGCTCGTCTCAGAATTGTTCGTACTGCCTCTTCAGTAGATCGGTGGCCTCAGGTCGCTATACTTCCCGTGTTACTTTAAGCTCAGTCCATCAAGGGTTGGAGTCAGTTCCACTATCCCTCAACTCTGGACTGGCCTGCCAGCTCTGGTCAATGGGAAGTAATCATGTGGTAGAAGTAATTCTGTGCTGGGTCCAAGCGTAGAGACCTGAGGAGTACTTTTATGATTCTACTTGCTGTCTGGGAAACTTGCTACAACCATGAGGACAACCCTGGGCTGGCCTGCTGCAGGACGAGAGGCTGCAGGGAAAAGAACTCAGTCAACCCAGCCAGGCCATCCTGGACCAGCAGCCCCTAGACAGTCCTCCAGCTGTCGACAGACCCACGAGTGAGGCCCCTGGGCATCAGCCCTGCCCACAGCTGCCCAGCAGACTTGCACACTGCCAGCAGAATCAACACCTGCTTAAGACACTAAGCTTTGGGGTTGTCAGGTACCACTATTTATAGTTCCAAAAAAACTGATACAGCTCCAAACTGGAGACAACCCAGATATGCATCAGTGTGGCATTGGAGGTATAACTGGTCCTATAGCAGTAGAGCGGACGCCTGTACTTGGGAGGCTGAGACAGGAGGATCACAGTTCGGAGACAGCCTCAGCAACTTAGTGAGGCTGTCAGCAACTTAGTGAGGCCCTATTTCCAAATAAAAAATAAAATAGGGCTGAGGGTGTAACTTGGAAGTAGAATGCCCCTGGGTTCCATCTCCAGCATCACAAATAAAATTAAAAAAATGGAAAAAAAAGGAGAGAGAGAGAGAGAGAGAGAAGAGGTATTGAGATCTACATGTAGCATGCTATGGAAGTTGTCCATGATATTCTGGGGAGGAAAAAGCAAGTGGCTGATCAGTATGTGTGCCATGACCCTATTTTTATTTTCAAGTCTACATGTAAGAACATATAGAATGTATACATGTTGGCGAAAGTTAGCAGTGGTGCAAAGCCAACTGTTCATGGGAGCCACGTTCAGGGGGCCGGGGGGCCATGGGTTTTGCTTGCTTTCTTTTTTTTTTTTTTTTTTGGTACTGGGGATTGAACTCAGGGGCATTCGACCTCTGAGCTACACCCCCAGCCCTATTTTTTATTCTTTATTTTGAAACAGGGTCTCACTAAGTTGCAAAGTGCCTCACTAGGTAGTTGAGACTGGTCACGAACCTGGATCCTCCTGTCTCAGCTTCCCAAATGCTGGAATTACAAGTGTGTGCCACCACGCTGGGTTTTGCTTTCTTTCTAGTGATTTTTTTTTTCTTTTTGGTACTGGAGATTGAACCCAGGGTCATTCTTCTTCTGAGCTATACTCCCAGCGCTTTTTATTTATTCACTTTAAAATTTTTACAACAGGGTCTCTCTAGTTGCGGAGGGCCTCGCTAAGTTGCTGAAGTTGGCCTTGAATCTGCTATCTTCCTGTCTCAGCCTCCAAAGTTCTGGGTTTACAGGTGTGCTCCACCTCAGCCAGATGCTCTGTTTTGGTGATTTTTTTTTTTTAATAAATGAAGATTACTTGAAGCTGGGCATGGTGGTGCACACTTGTAATCCCAGTACTTGGGAGGCTGAGACAGGAGGATCTGGGTTCGTGGCCAGCCTCAGCTACTTAATGAGGCCTTCTGCAACTTAGTGAGACCCTGTTTCAAAACAAAGAATGAAATAGGGCTGGGGGTGTAGCTCAGAGATAGAATGCCCCTGAGTTCAATCCCCAGTATCCACCACAGAAAATAAGTAAATAAAATTAAGTTAATAACCATATAAAAGACTTGTACTTTCTGGGCTTGGGGCTCTGATCCAGAGCTTTTGCTCCCTGGGCCTTCACCGGTGAATAAAGAGACCTGGTTAATCCTACTCTGGCCTCTGTCTCTTGTTCTCTGCAACACAGGGACATATTGGAGGCCTCTGTGAGACTACAGCTGAGCTGAGGCTAGACAAAGGTGCCCCGAGCCCCCTCCACCTCAGGAGCCCAGGGCAGTCCCATCCACTAGACCCCCTTCCCCAGAGGGGCCAGGAGATCTGGGACAAGCTTCTGTCCTTCTTGCGAGATGAGGGAGGGGCCCTGAGGGAGAACCAAGGGGCCCGAGCCCAGGAGGAGGAAGGAGAGGGTGGGCATCAGTGCCAGCCTCAGCCCAGAGCCTCGGGCAGCAGCAGATAATAAGCAAGAATAATAGAGGAAAGAGAGCGAAATGTCACACACGCTCTGGTACCATTAGCCGCCAGAGAAGGGAAATATCACATAATTAGGCCGGGCCTTTGTTTGCCTTTGTGGAGGGGAGTTGAGGGGGCGAGTCGTGGCGGGGGACTACGCCTCTGGGGACGGTCTTATTTACTGGGCCAGAGGGAGGACAGTAAGAGGACTCAGGGCTGGGGCTCCGGGACCTTTAGGACGCCTGCTCCCCATTTCCCGGGCCTGATGTGACTCTGAGGGGGTGGCGGGAATGGGGACAAGGAAGGGATGGGACTTGCCCCACTTGGAAACCAAGATGCTGAGCACCTTACTAAACGGCCTTTGCTGTTATTTGTTTATATTTCCCTCCTTATTACCCAAGTCACAGAAATGCCTGGGTAATAGCTGTAAAATCACACACTGGCAGCTGATTTGGGTGCGACACTTGGCACGGCAGCGGCGTTTTAAGGAGAAATAAACAAGGCCTGAAATAAAAGCTGGCAGGCATACAAATCTGCACAAAGAGGAAGAGAGGCCGGCCTTCCCCGTATAGCAGTCTGCATCTGCGTCACTCTCCTCCAGGCCTGGAACCCACCAGTGGGCCTTTACCCTTCCCTCTGCAAGGCCGCCCTGCTGCCTGCAGGCCACGTGAGGGGGCTCTTTCTTTCCCCCTGCTCAGCCCCCCTAACCCAGAGCAGGATCCGGCCGGGCCAGGGTCCTTCTCTTTGCAGACCCAGGCTGCCCTCCCTGTCCCGACTCACTTTCTCTGTGGGATCCCCACATTCTTTTCCCTCCAACCGAGGGGTCTCCAACCACCAGCTCATTGTCATTCATTCATTTCTTTTTCTTTTGCAGTACTGAAGATTGAACCCAAGGATACTATACCACTGAGCTACATCCCTAGCCTTTTCTATTTTATTTTGAGACAGGGCCTTGCTAAGTGGCTCAGGCTGGCCTCAAACTTTTGATCCTCCTGCCTTAGCCTTCTGAGTAGCTAGGATTGAAGGCATCCACCACTGTGCCTGGCTCATTCTTTCATTTCTTTCTTTCTTTTTTTTTTTTTTTTTGAGGTACTGGGGATTGAACTCAGGGGCATTCTACCTCCGAGCTATACCCCCAGCCCTATTTTTTTTTTTTATTCTTTATTTTGAAACCGAGTCTCACTAAGTTGCGGAGTGCCTGACTACGTAGCTGAGGCTGGCCGTGAACCCGGATCCTCCGGTCTCAGCCTCCCGAATGCTGGGATTACAAGCGTGCGTCACCACGCCCGGCTTCATTCTTTCATTTCTTAAGCAGCTACTTTGTGCCAGGCATAGTGCACATTGGTTCTTCCTCAGGACTAATTTGTGGTACAAGGGATAGATATTAGAAAAATAAATACAAGAAGAAATATATAAAAAGTTAATTTATGTGCTCTAAAGAAAAAGAACAGTGTAGAATGAAAAAGAAGACGGGCGGTCTTTGAGTCTGATTGGGAATTTAGGAACGCTATCTTTGGGGGAACCGAAAGGCCTGTCTGAGTTCAGGCCTGAACTGAGAGTTTCCCAGGGAACAGGGAAGGAGTGTTCCAAGTGGAGGGAGCAACACGCCCCAGGTCCTAGGCCGGGAGACCAGCTAGCTGGGCTGGGAGGAGCGAGGGCAGGCTGCCTGTCATCCTGGAGAGAGGACAATGGCTTGGGAAAGGGCAGCAGCCAGGTGAACAGGAACAAAGGGAAGGGTTGAGAGAGCTCTCCAAGGAAGACAAGACCTGGGGCTGCGGGAGTCAGGGGGCTGAGGACTTCTGAGGCCACTACAGCAGATGAGGCTGCCTAGGGAGGAGGAGACCGTGTAAGGACACGTGCAGCCCGGTTGCCTGCTGCCCCATCGCTAATCAAATAAGAATAAAAGAAGCCGGGTGTGGTGGTGCACACTTGTAATCCCAGTACTTGGGAGGCTGAGATGGGAGGATCCGCGTTCACGGCCAGCCTCAGCTGCTTAGTGAGGCTCTCAGCAACTTAGTGAGACCGTTTCGAAACAAAGAATAAAAAATAGGACTGGGGGGTGGAGCTCGGAGGTAGAATGCCCCTGGGTTCATTCCCTAGTACTGCAAAATAAATAAATAAATAAATAAATAAATAAATAAATAAATAAACAAATAAAAATAAAATAAAAGTTCCCGCCACAGCTGGTTGAGAGGATGGAGCAAGGGCAGCCAAGTGTTCCGTAGGTCTGTACAGTTCTGGCTCTGCTGAAGGTGAGCGGATCAAGCAACCTTGGGCTGCTGACAACCACCACAGCAGCATGGTGAGGGTGTGGGCAGGAAATCCAGGAGGCACAGCGGCAGGAGGCAGTCCTAGGACCCTACTATCCCAAACACACTTGGATGACGGGGTCTGCAGCGTGGGGAGCCTGTCCCCAACATGTTCAGGATCCTTTGACAGCTGCACTCCTCTGAACCCTGGGCCTCCCGGCACTCACAGGTCTTCAGGAAGCGACGCATAAACAGTCCAGACTTTTGTGTGAACTGTAGGATCTCCCTTGAACACCTCCAGCCGGCTGCCCACAGGCAGGGCTCAAGTTCACACCTTCCTCGTTTCCTTACTGCATCTAGACAGGACCAGGGAGATGGTAGCCCCTGGGGCAGTTTTAAATTTTTATTTATCATTTTTGTTTGTTTGTTTGTTTGTTTGTTTGTTTTGTGGTACTGGGGATTGAACTCAGGGGCGTTCTACCTCCGAGCTATACCCCCAGCCCTATTTTTTATTCTTTATTTTTTGAAACCGGGTCTCACTAAGTTGCAGAGTACCTCACTAGGTAGCTGAGGCTGGCCGCGAACCGGGATCCTCCGGTCTCAGCCTCCCGAATGCTGGGATTACAAGCGTGCGCCACCACGCCCGGCTTATTTATCATTTTTTAATAGGGAATACATTTGCATGTTACAAAAATTTTTTACAAAAAGGTAACCCAGTGTAGAATAAGAAGCTGCCTGTCTCCCCACCCACCCCTCACACTCTGAGCCCTGCTCTCATTTCCTGAGGCTGCCTTGCTCTTGGAAACAAATGCCAACACTCCTGGAACCGCTTCTGGATAGATTACCAAATGACTCTGGGGTTCTCGTGGTTTGGTAAGGGCCCGGCCCTCTGTCCCTGCTCACCTTCAGGCTGCAGCCATTACAGAATGATAATCAATGGACACTTTCAAATATTTATGAAACGCCGATGGATTTCTCAGTCTGGAATTGTAGCTTTCATGGAATTTGGTTTTACTAGCCCGGAGGTCAATATTTTTCCTGGGCCACCGCCGAGATGTAAGCGCTGCTGTCTCGCCCCTGGCCCCAGGGACCCTGGCTGTTCCTGCCCCATCAGCTTTCTGCTGGTGGCTTTCAACTTTGCTGCCACTTGGATCCAGTAGGGAAGGGCAGAGAGAGGCCAAGCCTCGGGGCTGGGCAGGAGCTTGGGGCCAGGGGACTCTCCACACAGACTCACTCTGGACCTCGGGCAGGTCGGTTTCCCTCCCCTGCCTTGGTCACCCAATCTGAAAAGTCCCTCTAGTCACCGAGCTCTGTCGCTGAAAGGGGGCCTCCAAATGCAGGATGAGGCCTTCCCTCCCTTCCATCCCCCGATCCAGACCAGGTTGGGGGTTGAGTTGGGGCTTGGCCTTTTTCTTCCTCAGAGTATTACAGATTCGTGGCTCTGTTATTCGGAGAAGAGGCTGTTTCCATGAGATCTACGGGGCTGTGGCCTGAGGCCCCAGAGGTCTGGTCTCATCCCAACTTGTCTCTGGCTCATAGTTCTTACTGGGGCCCCAAGGGAACAGCTGTAACAAAAGCTGACGGGATCTGGGATCCAAGTCTGATCTGGGGTGAGGGATGACCACAGAGCACAGCTGCCGTCCCCTGGCCCTTGTCCAGCCTCTCGAAATGTGTGTGTTAAATTTTATGATCTTAAAAATATCCACACATGTTAGCCAGGCATGGTGGCACACTACTGTAATCCCTGTACTTGGGAGGCTGAAACAGGAGGATTGCAGGTTTGAGGACAGCCTCATCAACTTAGCGAGACTCTCAACAGACTAGTGAGACTGTGTTTCAAAACAAAAAATAAAAAAGGGCTGGTGGATATAGCTCGGAGGTAGAATGCCCCCTTCAATGTTCAGTCTCAAGTAAAACACACACACACACACACACACACACACACACACACACACAAATTCACACACGTATTCAAGTAATCCATTATTACATTCTCATCACTCACACTCCAACGCTATGCTAGCATATCACATGGGAGGCTTCTTCCCTCCTTCCTTCCTCAATAACCTCCACTGTTTCCCATTGTTAAGAGTTTGATATACACCTGCAGGCATTCTCCCACAGATTGTGCGTGTGTGTGTGTGTATGTGCGCGTGCGTGCGTGTCAGGGATTGAACCCGGGGGCATTCTGCTTCCAAACTACACCCCCAGTCCTATTTTATTTTTACTTGGAAACAGGGTCTCCGTAAGTTGCCAAGAGCCTCGCTAAATTGCTGAGGGTGGCCTCCAACCTGCGATCCTCCTATCTCAGCCTCCTAAGTATTGGGATTTCAGGTATGTTCCACCATGCCCAGCTTCCACACATTATCTTAACAGTATAGAATACATACATATGGTGGTCTTATTTAATCTATTTATTTTGGTATTGGGGATTGAACCCAGGGGCATTCTATCTCTGAGCTACATCTGAGCCCTATTTTGTTTTTTTTTTTATTTTGAAACAGTCTTGCTAAATTGTTGAGGACCTTGTTAAATTGCTGGGGCTGACCAGGAACCTGCAAACCGCCTGTCACCACTTAGCTGTCCTGGGCTGCCTGAGCTTACCCCCTTGTGGCATCCCTTGGCTCAGCAAGAAGCAGCCCCTCAGGCATGGCTGGCATTGGGGGGGGGGGTGGTCAGGCAGGGCTCAGGTGTTCCCAGGCCAGGGGCTCCAGGTTGAGGTCAAAGGGCAAGCAGAAGGGTGCCGGCCCCTGCGGGCTGGGTGTGAAGTGTCAGCCCCTGCCCCTGCTAGTGCCTCTATCTCCCTGTGTTAGGGCAGGATTTGGGGGCTTCTTCATTCAGGTTCTCGAAAGTGTTCATGGCCCTAAAAGAGGTGTTCCAAGTCCAGGGACCAGGGCAGAGTCTCGAGTGCAGGGAGAAGACGGCAGAAGCCCCGGTTCAACCCCCACCTGACTCAGTGTCCCCATCTCCACTGTCAGGGGCTGGACCAGAACATCCCTAAGGGCCTCTTGGCAGCTTAGCTGGACTTCCCTTCCTATGCCAGGACAGCAAAGCATTCTGGGAAGCCTACGAGAGATGCTCCTTGAGGGTCCTTGGACGAAAGGACAGGAGAGCTGGAGGCGCTGAGAGAAGGGGGAGTGGCACAGGGTGGTGTCTCTCTCCCTCTCTCTCTCTCTCTCTCTCTCTCTCTCTCTCTTTCTCTCTCCCACCAGTGGAACTTACAGGGAGGGAGGCTCCACACATGGACAGTCGTGCTCTGTGTACCAGGTCCTGGAAAAGCTGCCCACACCTGGGGGCTCCCAGACTCCTGTGCAGCCCTCCTTCAGCTCCCAGCTCCAATTGGGGGCCCATGGGTACCAGCTTTGCGCCAGCCCACAAGGGGGAAATATTTGGTGGGGGACAGGAGAGGGGACCCCTGCCTGTCCTTAGAGAACTCTTGCCAGGCATGGTGGACAGATTCCAGATTAAGCCACAGGATTTGCACTCTGGGGACGCCGGGGGTCAAGAGGGAAGCAGCTCTGGGTGTTGCAGCAATCAATGAACAAGGCTCTGATACCAGACAGATGGCTTTAGCATCAGCAAGGCAGGACAAGCTTCGAGAAGGAGGAGGAGGAGGAGGAGGAGGAGGAGGAGAAGGAGGAGGAGGAAGAGGAGGAGGGAAGAGGGATACTCCTGCATCACACACATGTGGATAAAGCTTCCACCACATCACGTATCCGATGTTCGACCAGAACTGACTCAGCTGGTGCGAAGCAAGTGCTCAAAAAACATGGGGCCTTTTTTTTTTTTTTTGCAGTACTGGGGATTGAACTCAGGGGCTTTCTACCTTCGAGCTATACCCCCAGCCCTATTTTTTATTCTTTATTTTGAAACCAGATCTCACTAAGTTGCAGAGTGCCTCACTAGGTAGCTGAAGCTGGCCGTGAACCCAGATCCTCCGGTCTCAGCCTCCCGAATACTGGGATTACAAGCGTACGCCACCATGCCTGGCTAAGATGGGCCATTTTTATTGCCGTATCCATCACTGTGATTAGAGGATAGAAGAATATGAAAAGATGGAGAAAGGAGGGGTGGGTGGTCCAGGGGCGCCCAGGGGGCTAAGAGCACCGCGGCTGGAACCATCGCAGAGGAGGCTCCGCACCTCTGGGCACAAGGGCCCAGCTCAGACTTTCAACCCAGCGCACACACCCTGGGAACCAGGATTTGCTGACTTGTAACCCCAAACTCGATAATGACTGTGGTGTCCCAAAGGCCCAAGACACAGATGGTAGAACTCCAGGTATGGTGATGGGTTAAGTAGGCAGATTCCTGCTTGTTTTTTTTTTTTTTTTTTTTTTTTTTTTTTTTTTTTTGTGTGTGTGTGTGTGTGTGTACTGGGGATGGAACCCGGGGGCATTCTACCTCTGAGCTACACCCCCAGTCCTATTTTTTATTCTTTATTTTGAAACAAGGTCTCACTAAGTTGCAGAGAGCCTCACTAAGTAGCTGAGACTGGCCTCGAACCTGGATCCTCCGGTCTCAGCTTCCCAAGTACTGGGATTACAAGCATGCGCCACCACGCCCGGCTCCTGCCTGTTTTGACCACTGCAGAAGGCCAGCTCCTCTGGGAGGTGCAGGTAGTGTTGGAGTGAGTCAACCAATGGATCCTGGAGGGACAGGGTGGGTCCCTGTGCAGGTCTGGGACTCCATTTCCTCATCTGTACATGGGGAGAGGCGGCTGGAGCAGGTGGCCAGGAACATCCAGCTGTTGGTGGCTACCTCTGAGATGGCAGGCAGGGACAGAGGCCAGATGTGGAGGGCGGGTTGGAGGGTCCGGGGAAGGGTGGGCAGCCCCTGGCCCTCCCTCTTGTAAGTGGGGGAGGCAAGAGCTCCTCCGCTCCCCTACTGAGGCTGAGGCTGACTGAAGAGAAGGCTGCAGAGCCAGGCTGTCAGCAAGTGCCCCCTGCCACCTTTGCGTGGCTAATTTGCATATCATTTGCACAAATCTGCATAATTTAGGAGGCAGTCAGCGCTGCTCTCGGGTGGTCCGATGCTCTGTGATTTTATGAGCTTTGAAGTGGCCCTTTCTTCTCCTGCCCACTCCCCTCCCGCTCTCCTTTTCTGCACGCCTGGCCTGTCAGGTCCTGTCGCCTCTGCCCACCTTCCCAGAGTTGGAGGACGGCTCGAAGCTTTCCGGGGTCCCTGGAGAAAGCCCCACTGCAGCTGTTGAGTGGAGTTGCCTGTAAGCTTGACACTGTGCCCAGCCTGGCCCTCCGCAAGGCCTTCACAAAGGAGCTTCGGGGACCCCGAGGAAGCCCAAGATGGCCAGGCCCGGTGACCAAATCCTCTTCCCTGGCAGGGCACAGAGGGCAAAGTGTGGCTGGCCTGCTGTGAGTTTTGCCCTTGGTGTCGGTGAGTGTGGGAAGGCGCCCCAGGGCTCAGGAAGACAGGGCAGAGATATGACTGACAGCCAAGCAGCTGTCCCCAGGGGAGCTGGCTCAGGGATCACCATGCAGGGCTCTGCCCCTGCCCCTTCCACATTTTTGTTGTTGTTGTCACTGAAGGTTGAATCCAGGGGCATTCTACCTCTGAGCTATACCCATAGCCCTATTTTATTTTTTATTTTGAAATAGGGTCTCAGCCGGGCGTGGTGGCGCACGCTTGTAATCCCAGCATTCGGGAGGCTGAGACCTGAGGATCCGGGTTCGCGGCCAGCCTCAGCTACCTAGTGAGGCACTCTGCAACTTAGTGAGACTCGGTTTCAAAATAAAGAATAAAAAATAGGGCTGGGGGTATAGCTCGGAGGTAGAATGCCCCTGAGTTCAATCCCCAGTACCG
>PVLC010014612.1:0-38967 GCA_004027655.1 Graphiurus murinus | reverse complement strand
TTTTTTTTTTTTTTTTTTTTTTTTTTTTTTTTTTTTTTTGCGGTACTGGGGATTGAACTCAGGGGCATTCTACCTCCGAGCTATACCCCCAGCCCTATTTTTTTATTCTTTATTTTGAAACCAAGTCTCACTAAGTTGCGGAGTGCCTCACTAGGTAGCTGAGGCTGGCCGCGAACCCGGATCCTCCGGTCTCAGCCTCTCGAATGCTGGGATTACAAGCGTGCGCCACCACGCCCGGCTTCTCCCTGGATTTTAAGCAATTTATTCTCAATTTTAATGTAGTATAATAGACAAATAAAATGGTATATATATATATATAAGGGGTACAATCTGATATTTTGATACACATTGTGAAATGATCACAATCAAGCAAGTATACATAATCTCCCCTTTTTTCTAGTGAGAAGACTTAAGATCAACCTTATATAAAATTTCATATATAAAATACAGTATTGTTAACTATAGATATCATATTGTACATTAGATCTCAGAATTTACTCATTTTGTCCAACTGAAACTTGGTACTCTTTAGCCAACATATTCCCATTTCTCCCTCCCCTGGCCTCTGGGAACCATCAGTCTACTCTCTGCTTTTATGAGAGTGAGTGTTTTAGGTTTTGTATACAAATGAGATTATGCAGTATTTATCTTTCTGTGTCTGGATTATTTTACTTAGCATAATATCCTCCAAATGTATTCATGTTGTTGCAAATGGCAAGATTTCTTTTTTTAACGCTGAATAATATTTTATCGTGTGTGTATGTATGTATGTGCATATATATACATGTATATCTCATTTTTTCTTTGCATGCATTGGTCAAGTATCATTTGTTTCTATATTTTGGCTAATTTGATTAATGCTACAATAAACACAGGAGTCCAGATATATCTTGGAGATACTGATTTCATTTTCTTTGGGCATATACCCAGAAGTGGATTGCTAGATCATATGGTAGTTTCAATTTTATGAGAACTTTCCATATTCTTTTCCATAATAGCTGTACCAATTTGAATTATGACAAACAGTATGTGGTGGCTATCCTTTCCCTATATCCCTGCCATATCATTTGTCTTTTGATAAAGACATTTTGTCACATGTGAAGAGATCTCTGATGGTGGATTTGTTAAGTGCCTTTCATATATCTATTGGCCACTTGTATGTCATCTTTGCAGAAATATCTATTCAAGTACTTTCTCTCTCTCTCTGTCTTTTTTTTTCAGTACTGGGGATGGAACCCAGGGGCATTCTACCTCTGAGCTACACCCTTAGCACTATTTTTATTCTTTATTTTGAAACAGGGTCTCACTAAGTTGTGGAGGGCCTCACTAAGTAGCTGAGGCTGGCTGCAAACCCGGATCCTCTGATCTCAGCCTTCCAAGTATGGGGATTACAAGTGTGTGCCACCACGCCCGGCTATTTTCTCATTTTTAAATCAAAATATTAGTGATTTTTCTATTGTGTTTTGTGATTCACTTATGTATTTTTATATTATTCCCTTATTTGATATATGGTTTGTAAATATTTTCTTCCATTTCATAGAATGCCTTTCACTCTGTTGATTTTGTCCTTTGCCCTGCAGATTTTAGTTTGATGCAATCCTATTTGCTTATTTCTCTTTTTATTGTGACTCTCTATTTTTATCTCCATTGTCTAACTTAGTGCCCAACAACATTAAGAAATACATGTCAAATGAACAAATTATGATTACTAGATCCTAAAACTGACTGTATATGTATAGTTTTCTTATATAATTCAGTTTTTATGATTGTGGTAATACCTAAACAATTGATTTTGCTATTTTTCCATTTATATTATCTATTAATATAGTAGTTTTAAAATTTGTTGATTACTGTATTAGTTAGAATGTCATCTGATACAAGTTATAGAGGACTCAATTCTTCACTGAGTTACTAATTAAACACAGGGGTAAGTTTTTTTAAATTAATATGGAAGACCAACAATTTTATCAAAGAGCCAGATTCTTGACTTTCCTATCTGGTCACCCTCATATCTTGAGTCGCCTCCTTGAGCTGGCTGCCTCATGATTGATAAGATGGTTGTTGTAGTAATCATTGTGTTCTTCCAAAACCATATTCCATGCCATAACGAAAGTAAAAGGGCCAGTCCTATGAATCTCTATATTCAAACTCATTTCTGCTGGAACTTGATTAGAATTTTTCCCATATACTCCTCATCTTTCTTTACTTTCTATTTATGTGAACAAAGTATTAAACTTAAGTGTCAAAGGAGAATGGTATAAACATAACTGACATAAATCTGATTTATTACTTGGATCTGAGCTCACTACAGACAGATTTCAAGATTTCATTAGCCAGGAAAAAATGATGAGAAGCTTGGTAGGCAGCTCATAGTGTCTGCCACAAACAGTATAAATAACTGATAATCTTTTCCTATTTATTTGCCACTGATATGAAGATATTTACACTAGGAATAAGAAAGTTTTTCCATGGAAACTTCATGTGATTTACTTATTATTTTTCTTTCCAGTTTTTTATTGTCAAATGAAAAAAATTCTTTTTACACTAGATCTGAAACTGGAAATTAAGCCTTCATAATGACTCAGCTGGTGCCATTGAAACTCCAGGCCTGCAGTACGCAGGGTTATACACATTCTTTCATTTTGTCTTTTTTGTGCACAAGCAATTGGGCCAGTGAGCACTGCACACTCTACTTGCTGGACATCTACTGATTGATCCTTCCGTAAGTCAGTTAAGTCTAGTGTGTTCCAAAATCACTGGGAGCAAGGAGAGTAGACAGTGTTAGATCTCGCTAACATGAAAACAAATAATGATTGGTATTTCCTGTGGTTCTTGGTTAATTCTTGAGTTATATTTCAAATATCTTGAGAATTGTGACTGACATCTGCTTATTCTTCACTGATTAGCATTTAGGTTAGAAGGACTGGATGCATTTCAGATGACTGTAGGTATTAAAATATTATGCGTTCTGTGATTTTATGAACCATCTGTCTTAAATCTTATCCATGTTGTAGGCAGCCTTTTGTGATCAAAGCAGTTGGTATAATGTTTCGAGAGATTTTAGAACAGGATTTCTCTCTGCTTGTGAATATCCTAATCCATCATTGTATATGCTTTAGAATTTGTTACATATGCTTCTTTTTATAGCAAAATTTTCATATCTTTTCAGTATATTAAAGATTGTTTTAGGCTTACTCTTCAGGTGGATTATAATTAACAGTGATATCAGAAAGAAATGTATGTAATTTTACTGAAGACAATGTACTTATGGTGTTAATCACTTTTTTCTTGTTTCTTTTTGGTTTTATTTTTCACAATTAATCAGCCAATATGTAACATAATATTGTGGGTATTAGAAAGATTTCAAAATTATAAAAGGGAAATATCTTGTTCCTTGGGGTCTTATACATATCTAAAGGGATATATTACATTAGAACAAAACAAAACTATATCTAGGGCACTGAGTAGGAAGTTCATTTCTCAGCAACCTCATCTTAAATAATACCTTGACAGGTTCAAGGCTTTTTGGGTTATTTTCTTTAAAGTATACATTGTAGAGACAAAAGGCTTACATCTAGGAAGGCTTTTTTTCTTTGAGTACATACTTTGCACAAAAGAAACAGAAGTCTCTCTAAGCATTGGCTTGATTTCTTAATAGACTCTATGACTGAGCTAGATGTACTGTTATCAAAAGTTTTGAAAGAACTGTCCTTTTAATTGTTTTCTCTTCTACACATGTTGATCTTCAAACATTTTTCTTCTCTTTCTTTATAAAGAGATCTGTAATTATCACAAAGTTTCCTGATCAGGGCTTCTCAGGAAATTATTTTTTTAATGTTTCTAGAGGTCAAATCTAAACCTGTCTCAAGCTAGGAAAGTACTCTACCACTGAACTACACCCCCAGCCTAGGAAATAATAATTATTTTTTTTACTCATCATTTGTCTTTATTTTCTTTTGTCAGTACATTTATTGGTGCATTGTAATGATACATCATACTGAGATATGGAGTGACAATAATATACATGCACACTGCAGTTGGTACATTTCCCTCTAGATCCCTTCCCTTTCTCCTTGTATGTCTTTGAACTTGGCATTGCTAGTTTAACATATATATGACATTATTTCAACTGTTACCTGCTTTACATTTCTTTCGCCCTCCTCCCTCTCCTAACCACCTCCTCCCACCATCACTCCATTGGAGTCTCTAATACTTTATATCTGAAGTCAGAATATTATAGTGATACATGTATATTCATGTTTATAGTAGCACAGTTCACAATAGCCAAATTAAGAAGCCAACCTGGCATCCATCAACACATGGATGGATTATGAAACTATGGTATGTACACACAATGAAATTTTACAAATAAAATAAAGAAAAAAATTATGACATTTGTAAGAAAATGTATGGAACTAGAGAATATTATGCTAAGTGAGATTAGCCCATCTCAGAAAGTGAAGGACCATATATTTTTCATTCGTATGTGGAAGTAAGAGAAAAATTGGGAAACAAAAGGGACTTCAGACAAATGAAAGGAGATACTAGTAGAATAGTGGAAGAGGATGGGGGTGGGGTGGGGATATGATGGAAACAGTTCATATAATGTTCATCTAGGAAGTTATAAATACCAATTTCAATATTACTTATGGAAATGGGGTGTTTTGGAGTGGGATCTGAAGGAAAACATGACAAGTGCATGTATGTTTCTATAACTTTGAAACCCATTAGGATGTATAATTACAATGGACCACCATCACCACCACCACCAACAACAAAAACATGTTTATGAAGCCGGGCTGTGTGGAGCATGCCTTTTAGCCCAGTGCTTGGGAGGCTGAAACAGGAGAATTGCAGGTACGAGGCCAGACTCAGCTACTTAGCAAGACCTTCAGCAACTTAACAAGACCCTGTTTCAAAATAAAAAATAAAATAAAGTAGGGCTGGAGACATAGCTTGAAGGTAGAACACCCTGGTTTCAATCTCTAGTATCCCCCCACACTAAAAAGTTAAATAAGAACTTATTTTATTTTCATGAATTAGTTTATCAAATAGTTGCTGGTTTAAGAGTACTTTTCTTCTTTAGACTTTAGGAAATCTGGGATTGACACATCTATTCAGCTAACTATAATGTTGTATATATTGAGTAATTATGATTAAGTGCTATCATAGTATCTGTGGTGTCAGAACTGTCTTTGTGAAGATTCATTTAGTTGTTTTTCCTAAATGGCAGAGCTTTTTTCTTGATAAAAGTTTGATTTATCCAGCCTGGATTTTATTGTTTTTCACTCTTCTAAGGGTTATTTACTCATCATCTTGTTATTGAGCAAGAGGTTATCTAAATCTTCACATTACAGCATTCTGATAACTTTGCTATTTTTTTCTCACTGCTTTTCTTTATACTTACATTCTGAATTTAAGTTTGTCTAAAAGAAACTGCTACTTCCTTTACTTGAAATGTTCAGTGAATTCTGTACAGGAATCTGTCCTTATATTCTATTTATGTTGCTACCTGTAGCTTTATGTGGACCAGTAGGCTTCACAGTTTTTTTTTTTTTTTTGGTCTAGGGGTCAGCTTTTGTGCCTAAAGCTTTTAGAACCCCTTCATTTTTAGCTTGTCATAACCTTAAAGAAAAAAGTGAAGTAAAAGTCATTCTTTGGCTTGGCTCTGGTTGAGCGAGAGACTTTAGCATAAGGTGCATATTATCTTGTATCATATCTTCCCACAGGTCAGCCCCACAATCAGTGTTTTGACAAACAGAAAATCCTGTGGTAATATTTTAAAGGATAATGTTTTATTCTTCAAAATCCAAGAAATCAAGAATATTTCTTGATATGTCTTTTTATTCAATGCATAGGATACTCTATAATTTTAGTGGAAAGCTAAAATTTTTTATAAATTTTTTTTATTAGCCTTTTAATTTAAAACCCACAAATAAGTGACATCTGAGTATGAGCTACTAGGAGATTAAACATGATCTTTAGGCAAATCTCAATTATTTGTGTTAAAGTACTTCAAGGTAAAATAGTAAAGGACCTAGAAAAAAATTTTAACTTCTTTGTATTCAAAAATACTTATTCTTACCCAGGCATAGTGGCGCACACTTGTAATCCCAGTACTTGGAAGGCTGAGACAGGAGAATCAAAAGTTCCTGGCTAGCCTCAGCAAATTAGTGACACCCTGTTTAAAAATAAAGAATGAAAAAAATGGGGCTGGGGTGTAGCTCGGAGGTAGAATGACCCTGGGTTCAATCCCCAATTCTGCAAAACAAAACAAAACCAAAAAAAAAAAAAAAACTTGAAACTGGGCATTTATCAATATTTTAAAAGTGTACTTTAAATAGTCAAGACATTTCATAACACCTAAACTAGGTAAAGGAGGATCCTTGTTCAGATTTCCCCTAACTTCAGAATAGACATGTAAATAAATGCGTTCCCCTCAAACTGCTTCATTATTAGCTGTAATTGTCTCAATCTTTGTTATAGGCCCCACCTCCTCAGATTGACAGGAAATCTGCCTTTTCTCATATTTTATGTGGGATAGGGGAAGTTAAGTGTTTATCGTGGAGAAGTCTCATGAATGCAAAGTTAATAGAATTAAGTTGTTAACAGAACCATAATTATAGAGATTATGTGTTGTCAGTAATAAGGCTTTGTATCTCAACTGTGAAAATAGTTACATAGAATTGCTTCTGATAAAGGGGAAAAACCAAAACAAAACCAAAATTTACCTTGGATAACACAAAATAAATACAAACAAAAGTTAAAATAGAAAAATCATAGTTTTTTTAGCAGGCCTTATGGTAAAATGATTTTTCCTTTTGCTTTTATCTTTAAAATATAAGGAGTTACTCATTGCAGTTTTTAAAAAAAATCTGAACACTAGCCACCATTATATTTTAGATAAAATGTATCTTTTAAAATAGGTGAATGTAAGCCATAATATATCTTTTAATTTTTCTTAGGTAAATAGGACTTCATTTCCTATGGAAATGAGAGCAAAGAACCTTCGAATTTTCAATGTCAGTGTAAGATGGGGTTGCTTAGCAATATTCAAATTAGCAAGAGTTCCCCTTCTTTATAACTGGTTATAAAACATTGTCTGTGTGAATGTGGTAGATTCAGAAAAGGAAGTGATTTCTTAGCACCTAAATTTTAACCAAATGAGATATCATGTAATCAAAATGAAACAACCTAACTATCAGTAACTTTTATGCAGATTAATTTAGCCAAATAACTAATTATATATGTATTGGTAGATATGGGTAATGCTCATTTGCAAGTCTCTCTTCACTGATGAGCAAGTCATGGAATTGGCATGTAAAAGCAAGGCCTTGGTCCTTGTCAAGATTTTTTTTTCTATTTTTTTCATTCTATCTTTGACTCATAATACATATTTTTTAGTTCTTGTACATTCCCAGTTCCCAAGGTCCCTTTGCAAAGGCTTGATGTATTTTAGTACAGGGTTTAAATGCCTTACCAGAAATATCTGCTCCTACTTTATTTCCTCTCATGTTTTCTTGTCTACTTGTGGACACATCTGAGTTTTAAACACATCTGAGTTTTGCTATATGCTGTATTTTATTATTTTTTATCCTATAACTATATAGTCATTTATCTGTCTTCATTAATTCTTGTATTTTGGGTTATTGGTGCAGGGTAGTTCTCTGAAAGACCTTGAATGCATAGAATTGTCTCCACTTTTGTGTGGATCTCATGAATAACTCACATGTGCTGGGAATGCAATAGCCTGAGATCCAGAGGAACTGCCTACCCTGGGTCTTGTTCCTGTTCCTCCTAGGGAAGGTAGCATCTTGAGTGAAGGAGGGACTGCCCAGGATTGTCTGACAATTGTTCCTTTCTTGCCTAGTAGGGCATGTTGTAACTGAAGTATGCAATACAGAGTGGGCTGTCTTTCAGGGTCTATCAGTTCTGATGAAAAGTGAGGCTTGTGCAGTCAAGACTGTCTACCCTGGGAAGCTTTCTAGAGCCTCCAGGTACTGGCACACAATGGATTTGAGACTTCTTCTATCCCTTACTGTCTGTGTGTAAGTGGTAAACTTGCTTCATGTGATTTGTGTATGAGTGTCTTCTCTCTCACTGGACTTAGACAAATAGGTGATCAGTGCATGATGGGCCTGAATAGTAGCTGGCATTGATACAGCTGGCATAAATATGTGGACTTCTGCTTCTGGTGATTGGCATAGCAATGATCTTTGCTACTCTCCATGGACTGTGAGCCTTTGTTGAGTATTAGTAATTAGTGAACGAACTTCACAATTGGCTCACTAAAGAATAGGGCCCCAACTGGTGGCTATACATTAAAGGAATATGTCTTAGACTGAAAGCAGGGTATATAAAATGCTTAAGTTGTAAGGAAAATATAAGAATTTCTAGCTATATTTAATATTCATCCATTTATATATTTTATTTTATAATGTAGATAATACTATTGTAAGCAACAATCTGATTTTTAAATAGGATTCTAGAAGAGCTCACTTATTTTTGCCAGGGTAATCTCTTTTCTCATCTCTCTTCTGGTTTGGTCACTGTGGCTCCCATAGCCACTTTTCTTATCTGCCACCTGTGGACTAGTCTAGTACCATGGCTGGTGTCCGTCCTGACTTCTTCAGGCAGTTTTGACTGCTTTTTGTTATGATATGTAGCTCTTTAAATAGGCAAATTGCCTAAATGGCAGATACATATCTATTCTGCCCTACTTGATTAGGAAGGGATAGCATCCATGTAGCATACTGTTATAAGGATTACTTTCTTGAAGAGTAAAACAGAAAGAAAAGAAAACAAAACAGAATACAACCTTTATCCAAGATGTCTTCCTGTTTTCCTACCCTTCAAGGTCCCTTTCCTCTAAACCCTTTCTGAGGCAGATTATTAAAACAAGTTATGAATAAGGAGGAAATAGCAATTATGTTTACAGAACAATTGAAAAAGCTCAAGATATATCCCAGGAAACTAATATGCAGATAAAATTTTAAAAATTGAATCAAATTTATTTTTAATATACCAAGGGAGCTTGCTTTTTCTTTTCTTTCTTTCTTTTGCTGCTAGAGATTGAACTCAGGAACATTCTAACTCTGAGATACGCCCCTAGATCTATTTCATTTTTTTATTTGGAAACAGAGTTTCAATAAGTTTCAGAGAGCTTTGCTAAATTGCTGAGGCTGGCTTTGAACCTGTAATCCTGTTGTCTCAGCCTCCCAAGTAGTGGGATTACAGGTGTGTACCACTACATTCAGCTGAGAGCTTGCTATTTAAAGTTGCTGTCATCTCAAAATATTTATAAAACAAATCCTTTTCCTATAACATAACTGTTCTGCATATATTACACAGGGTTTGCTTAAATTGAGATACATTTTATTGAGTGGTAAAGTTTTTTAGCTATCTCATTCCTTCTAAATGTAACTACAAAAAAGTGTTTGAGGGCTAAGTATATTTACATAAATTTTAAAAATGTTTGTATAAAGTTTTGACAGAATGTTAATTCTCAATGACATTATTTTGATGACTTCGAGATTGAGTATCTGTAATCTTTCATTATAATTTTGCTTTGTAATGTAATGCTGGTAAACAGGCCATCTCTTAACAGGTATTCTATGTCTTGATTTATAGCATCTCTATTCAATTAGTTGTTTAATCTATAAATATTAGCATCATATTTTTATCCTTCTTCCTTATAAGTTATAGCCAATTACGACTTACTTATAAATTTTATGTTCATAATTATTTTCAGTTCTTTCCCGTCATCTATTCTAATTGCCATCACCCTAATTAAAGTCACATGACCTTTCTGATCTATAGCAATAATGTTTAACTGGCTTTCTTGCTAACACTCCTTCTATCAATCCTTTATTTATATTATTGTCAATAATATCTTCTAAGACATACATCACTTTTTATTATTCCCTTATTTGAATAAATCAATGTCTCATAGTTGCTATAGGAAAACATGCAAATTTCTGGAGTGCCACTCATGTATCTTCACAATGATTCCTAAGAAACTTAGCCCAATCACTTCTCCTGGCCTATATTTCAAACTATACAACTTTCCATCACCCTGCCCATTCACTTCCTCACATATGCATATTTTTTCTCTTTCTATTTCCTTATCTGGACCTCCTTTCCTCCAAAAATCTGTCCAACGAATTTCTTAAAGATCTGGTTCAAATTTATCTTTTGGGGAAGCCTTCTTTAGACTTTCCTTTGGTACTTCTATATTTATTTTTATTGGACTGTGAGGAAGCACGAGTCTGTTTACCCTGTGAAAGCATGAATTCTTTGAAGGCAATACATTTTCTATATTACATGTTAAATGTCCATTTTCATTATAAAATCAAACAATGAATGATACTTTGCACTGTAAAATTCTTTGAACAGCAGGTAATTCTGAGACTTAAAAAAACTTAATTACAATATTTGCCATTTAATTGATACCTTTAAATTCAGACACATTTTTTTAAAAATTGAGACATAAACTACAGCTTTTCAGAGGTACTTTATGGAGTGCTAATCTTCTGGCTACTTAATTTGCTGTTTAATTCTATATTTGATTTAATTTTAAAATAGCACTGCTTCAGATTTCTCAGTTCCTGGAATCATCTAAGATAGAAAATGCCTAGAATCTGGATATCAAGTTTGATCCAATACAGCCTACACATACATCAAACTATGGCCAATTTTATTAGTATCTTAAATTTAGTTAAGAGCTTTCTATTTTACAGCTGGGCGTGGTGGTGCACACTTGTAATCCCAGCATTCGGGAGGCTGAGACCAGAGCATCCGGGTTCGCGGCCAGCCTCAGCTACCTAGTGAGGCACTCCGCAACTTAGTGAGACTCGGTTTCAAAATAAAGAATAAAAAATAGGGCTGGGGGTATAGCTCGGAGGTAGAATGCCCCTGAGTTCATTCCCCAGTCCCAGTACCGCAAAAAAAAAAAAAAAAAAAAAAAGAGCTTTCTATGTTAAAAAGTACTTAAAATATTACCTAATAGGGTATTTCAGATGTTTCTATATAGACCTGTAGTCAAAGAATTTAGTAGTTATTTCCTTATTTTATTATTTGTACATTGTGTTATAATTTTTATAAATATCATATTTTATAATTTAATTTAAAGTACTACTTCAGAGATAGAAAAGATATGCTTACTATAAAATTTATGTATATTTTTCTATAATTCTACAAGTCATTACAAGCTACACATTTATAGAAAAAAGAAGAGAATGAAGGCCTTAAGAGAAGTGAAGACAATTATATTTTCCAACTAGAAGATAAAGTTGAAAATACTGGTTTTTTTTCTAAAATGAACATTTAATTTTCAGACTTGATAGTCTGAAATATCTGTCAATCTTTTAATATTGCTACCTTAAACATCAAATTCAAAGGTTAATTTATTTTTCGAAGAACTCTATATTTTTTGAAAAAATTGTGAAATATTGACAAATTAACGTAGAGCATTTCTACAAATCAAACATATAAGAGTATAAAATACTTCATTTACAATATTAAACTTGAATTCATTCTAGAGTAATTGAATATACTGAAGTTGCCTAAGAGATCTCATAGAAAATAAAATAAAAAGAAATTAAACCATGCAGTTTCATTTAAAAATAATGTTTAGGGTAGGAAAAGAAAACAGATAGAAATATCTTAAATAATTTTACTGACTTATTTTTCATTGAAGCTGACAGTCAAATGAGTCAATGGTGAGGGTTTTGCTTAAAAAATAAGAAACAGTATAACTTTACAAGTTAGTAGCTTTCCAATACTTGAACCGACAACTTAATTCAGAGTTATTAAAAAAAAAACAAATGTAAACAAAATATTCAAAGAGATGAATAGAATGAACTGGCATTGGAGCATTCAGAAATATTTAAATTTTTCATGAGTCAGATTGACATATAATTTGTGGATGATAGTTTGGTTCCAAAATTTTAGCCTTTTATTTCTGCTTACATTTTTTGTAAGTAGCATTTGAATGCTTAACAAGTTCTTACATGTCTCCAAAGAAACTTCTACTGTTTATTTTTAAGTATGATCAGATTATTCCATGACATAAAATAAAGTTATTTCATATTTCATAATCACTAGTTCCTTACCATGCCTGAGTTAGTGTTTGCACTACTGGCCCATAAAGAGCACCGTTTAAAGGAGATAACTTTTGAAGCATCAAAACCACCCCAGGTAAAGGCAGATTTGTAGCAAGGGAAGTCATGACACAAAATTCAAGAAGGATGGTACAGTCCCAGTATATTAGAAAGAAAATGGTCATATGAGAAGGTCCCCCCCCCCATCATTTATACTCTTAATTATAGTAAATGCTTCTCGGTTAAATACTTATATTAAATTAGTAAAATGATAGACGAAAGCAGAATATTGGCAAAAAAAAAAACAAAACAGAATTAAACAAACTATATCAGAAGTAAACAAACAATATTCAAAAAGTACATATAAACTTACAGTTGTTGTATAAGCAGCTTCCGGATCATCTTCTAGCACTCGGGAGAGACCAAAATCAGAAACTTTGCATACTAAGTTGCTGTTCACCAATATATTCCTAGCTGCCAGATCTCGATGAACGTAACCCATGTCAGAAAGATACTTCATGCCTGACGCAATGCCTCGGAGCATGCCCACCAACTGGATGACTGTGAAGTGGCCATCGTGTTTCTGTAAGAGAAGCACAGTTCTCTAAACTGACTGATTTCAATGCAGTGTGTGTGTGTGTGTGTGTGTGTGTGTGTGTGTGTTGTAACCAAAACACTTGTGTTCATTTTATCAGGTCAAGGAAGATAAGCATCAAGTTTGCTAAACATTAA
Source organism: Graphiurus murinus (assembly GCA_004027655.1). Lineage (NCBI taxonomy): Eukaryota > Metazoa > Chordata > Mammalia > Rodentia > Gliridae > Graphiurus > Graphiurus murinus. Next base: position 26,134 of record PVLC010014612.1, on the reverse strand, counting down.
CTATGTTCATAAAGGAATGTAAGAATTTGTTTGACATTTAAAGGAAAGGGGAAAATCTAGTAAAAGTGCTGAAGGACAACTAAAAGAAGAATAGAAGGGAGCCAACCAAATTAGTTTCCAGAAAAATGATTTCAAAAACTTTCAGTAACAAGAGGGAACTAATGTCAAATAAAGAGAGATCAAAGATTTCTGAGAAAATAGAATGTACTTTCTGTAGTTGTAAGCTTTGAGCTGGCTGTACAGGTGAGCAGAAGGGCAGCGAAACCTACAATTGGATGAAACCTGTGTGGTAACTAGAAATTCTATGAGAAATGATAGCAAGGTTAGGTCACACAAGATAAAAAAATAATGTGATGGCATAAACAAGACTCAAAGTTAGGAAAGCTGAAGTAGAGAGAAAAAACTACAAGCAAACAGAAAATGGCTAGCCCCCTCCCTCCCCACCATTTTTGCAGTAATAGGACAAATAGAAAACAAGTTGACAATAGACTAAAAATAGCGATTTTAACTCTTGTTTGGGAAGATTAAATTAAATACTGTATTGTGAATAATGAGCAAAGCAGAGTATTTTTTTTTTTTTTGGTACTGGGGGTTGAAACCAGGGGCATTCTACCTCTGAGCTACACCCCCAGCCGCATTTTTTTTTTATTCTTTATTTTGAAACAGGGTATCACTAAGTTGAAGAGGGCCTCATTAAGTAGCTGAGGCTGGCTGCGAACCCACCATCCTTCTGTCTCAGACTCTCAAATACTGGGATTACAGGCATGTGCCACCATGCCCCATTTCAGAGTATTTTTATATAATAGCTAATAACATCATATTCCTTCACCTTAATTAAATAGCAATGTAGATTTTACAAAAAAAAAAGGGATAAGAAAGCTCCAAAAGCCCACAACTATCATCTGTGTAAGATGTACTAAAACGATAACAACAACAACAACAACAACAAAAAAAAACTATAAAACAGACCCCTTAAGATTAGAAAGGTACTCCTAAAACATGAAAGTAAAAATAAGTTAAAAAAATAATACAAATTTTTCTACTTAGTTCATTGGAGATTGTTGTCTTTAATGGAGTCATAGAGAAACAAAAACTTTTTTTTTGGATCGAGCAAAAATTATTTTTGAAAGATATTAAAGTGAATCTCTAGTAAGAGATTATAGGGTTATATAGTATTATACCATATAGTAGAGGTACAAATAAGAGTATGTTCGAATTTTTTCCAAGTTAGAGCAGTTTTCACAGATGTTTGATTTAAAACCATAGCATAGCTTGAACACACAATGAGCTGACTGTATATGTCACAGTGATGTCACAGTGATAGAGTGTCAGATACAATGATGATTCATTGGTCATTTATACAAATAAGCTTATACTACAAATAAAATAAACTTTGTTCTACTATATCAACTTATCTCCCTGATAGCTCTCTGATAATATCTCTCAACTCAAGTGCAGAGTAAGGAAAGAGCCCTCTCTTAACAGAAGCACTCTTCCAGAAAGACCATCTATCTAAGCAAGCTCTTCTGTATAATTAATGTGTAAAAGATAACTTAGCAAAGAAAATCTTTAGTGTTATTAGCTCTTTATGTTTCTAATCCATTTTCTTAGACAGCACACTATTAGATGAAATCTGCCTATTCTATCATGTACTGCACCTGTCTCTCCTCTATTAGGAATCTCAAAACTTCTGTGTAGAATTGAAAACATAAATTCTTGTGGCCTTAAAAGGATTACACTCAATTTTAAAAAGTACCTCTTTTATTTCTTAAAAAAATGAAGTTTCTTCATATCACAGTTATTGTCAAACAGAATTTCTTAGTAGGAAATGTTCGCAAACCACCTGAAAGCTACAGTGTGCCTCAGTTTTCTTATCTGGACCATGAGAATACAATTATGTAACTCAGAGTGTAGGGGGAGTCAAACATAAAATGCACAGCATAGCTCTTGAGTTATTATTACTATTATTACTTTATTGGTATATGGTAATTTTACATCACAGTGAGGTTTGGAGAGACAAATACATACATGCACACAGCATTCACTGTGTGTTTCCCTTCAGTTCCCACCCTGATCTTCCCCCTCCATATAGATAGTCTTTATATCCACACACAAATAACTTCATGTATGAACAAAGGATTACTTGACTAGTTTCCATCATCAGATCTCCCCTTTCTCCCCTATCTCTCCATTTCCCTCCTTTCTCCATTCCAATCCTCCCATTTCACTAGTGTCTCTCCTCATTTACCTGAGGTCTTCTTTGTTTTCTTTTTCTTCCTGTGCTGGGGATTGAACTCAGGGTCTTGAGCATACTAGGAAAATGCTCTACATCTCCTCTGAATTATTTTAATAATAACTATTATTTAATAAATTCTGTGATTGTTATCATTTTAGTAAGTCAGAAAATTCTGTTTCCTGAAACATCAATAATGAACATGAACTCCTACATATGTAAAGAGATATACTTAACATCATAAAATCAAGTGGAAATTTAATTTCCTATCTATTCTGAGGGTGGCATAAAGGATCAAATTTTTAACAGATTTATTAAAATATAATTCCACATTCTATAATTTCCTTTTCAAATATATAATTATTTTTAGTGCATAAGAATGGTTGCACAACCATTATCAAAATCTATTTTAGATCTTATTATCAGCCCCAAGAAAAGACCCATATTCACTAGCAATCACTCCTACTTCCCAAAACTCCCCTCCATTCTTCATAGCCACTAATCTACTTCCCATCTTCACAGGCTTGTATGTTCTAGATATTTCCAGTATGTGGAATCCTACAACGTGTGTGTGTGTGTGTGTGTGTGTGTGTGTGTGTGTGTGTGACTATCTTCTACTCAATATATTTTCATGATTCATCCACATTAGACCACATATCAGTATTTCATTCTTTCTTATTGTTAAATAATTTTTATTTATTCATTCATCAGTTCAAAAATATTCAATTCACTTCTACTTTTTAGCTTTTATACAGAATATTATAATAGATTGTTTTAAATATTGTTGTCACTAACAGATGTGGAGACTTGAATTAACTGCTTTAATATCAACCACAGGGCAATTGGGGTTCTGATAACAGAAAGTGGTAAAGTGGTATAATTTTAAAAGTAAGACTTTGTCATGTAAAAAAAAAAACAGTCTAAACTGCTTTTTCCATGTTCTTTCATGGACTATAACAATGTATTTCATTTATTTCTAATTTGCTTGGCAAGGATTATTTTGGAGATCCAAGAGGGCAAAACTTTTCCTAATACCACTAAGACAAGTATTTTCACTTTTTTTCTTTGGCATATGCGCTAATAATACCAAGCTCTGATAAGGCAAAACTACAGGATCCTTCACAAGAATCAAAGCTGTAGCACCTAATCAAACTATACTATTATTTTCATATTTTTTTCTGCCACATGAACTCACAAGAAAAAGGAAAAAAAAAACCTAACTAACTTCTTTTAAAAATGTTCTTGTAATCCATTCATCTGTTGATGGACATCTTGGCTGGTTCCATAGTTTGGCAATTGTAAACTGTGCAGCTATAAACATAGATATACATGCATTGGTCTGATAGTTTGGTTTCCATTCTTTGGGTAGATACCCATAAGTGGTATTGCTGGATCATCTGGTCAGTTCATTTTCATTCGTCTGAGGATCCTCCATATTGTTTCCCAAAGTGATTGCACTAATTTGCGATCCCACCAGCAATGTATTAGGGTTCCCACTTCTTCACACTCCCACCAGCACTTGTTGTTGTTTGTGTTCTTGATGATTGCCATTCTGATTGGGGTTAGGTGAAATCTCAGGGTAGTTTTGATTTGCATCTCTCTGATTGCTAATGATGTTGAACATTTCCTCATACATGTATTGGCCATTTGTATTTCTTCTTTTGTAAAGTGTCTATATAGATCCTTTGCCCATTTTTTGGTTGTTTTTTTGTTTTGTTTTGTTTTGTATTCTTAGCTGTGATTTTCTTGAGTTCTCTGTATATCCTAGATATTAGTCTTCTATCAGAAGAGTAGCTGGCAAAATTTTTCTCCCACTCTGTAGGCTCTCTTGGTGAAGCAATATAACTTACTAATTCCATTAGGTCTAGGTCTGTGATTCCATACTCTCAGGATCAACACCAGGTGAGGAAGAGAAGAAAGAAGGATTGAGGCAGCAGGAAAGTTAAAGGGCGGCAGGCTTACAGCAAAGGCTTCCAACCAGTCCTCTGGAATAACCCTTCAGAGTTGGCCAAAGTTGAGGGAAAAGAGCTGGAACCTTGTGCACCTGCATCAATCCTTCCTTGGATTCAGCCTGAACCTGTAAAGATGTCATGGTCTTGGCTAACATGGCTTTCTCTAGCCAACGACATTTCCCTGAGCAGTGCACTGGTTGATGTTGCTATATGATCCCTGTTGTCTTGTATATAGTAGACTGCTTCCTTTTCTTAAAACTGGACATGGTTTTTTACCTGTTTTATGTAATAGGTTGTTTTTTTTTTAACAGCATCCACTGTGCCACTAGACATTCCATCAGCGCTTGATAAAAACTCCAGAAATCATAGCAATTAGGGGATTGATCCTGATAGCCCACTGAATAAAGTTTCTGCATACAGAAGTTTCTTTTGATATTTTATTTCCTGAGGACAAAATCTGTGACAATGTTTGTATCTGAGGGTCCAACTGTCTGTCCATCTACTCTTTTATCTATCATATGTGGGTTTGATGAAAGAGACACTCCCCAAACAGATCCATGTTCCTTTAGGATAGAATATATTTAAAAAAAATATTGGTATATTGTATTCATACATCTTGGTGAGGTACAGATTGGTAGAAGTTTACGTGCACATATCAAAATATCTTAATTGCTGCCACATTATTCTGGGGAGGTAGATACCATTCATAAAATCATGGTCTAAGCTCTTTACAAATATTATCTCATTTAATCTTCACAATAACTATGAGATCCAAGTGTAGTTACTTTGTCTTGTAACCAAGTTAGAGATTCAATAACCAGTAAATGGTAAAAGTCAGAATTTAGAAAAAAATCTAATTAGAGAACATGTATTTTTTATCTACTGAAGTGATCAAAAAAAAAAAAAAAAGAGTGGGTCCAAACTTTACCTAAGTCTGATTTGGTTTGGGCAGTATCATTTGACATAATAAAACAAGGTCTAAAAGACCTCTGAGACCATTAAACCAAAACCAAAACAACAAGACAACTCCAGAAAAACTAACATATGAAGATCCATTCATCTGTCTCTGGCTGAGAGAAACAGTATCATTTATTAATGCATGAGTATACCACAGATCTATTTCCCTAGAAATAATGCAGCTCTCTTCTTTGAGAAAAAAATCTACCTTCTTTTTTCTGGTCTTTGATCAACACAGCCTCCTGGAATTTGGTTTAAGATATCCTGGTTTAATTGAATATGTCAGGTGACTAATAAATGGTGACCAAATTAAATAAACTGATACTATCTTGTACTGCCCCATTGCTATTGTTATACTGTTCTTATTGTCTTGTATATAATAGGCTGCTTTCTTCTTTTCAGGCTGGACGTGAGTTTTACCCCTTTTATGCTGCAGCTCTATTATGGCATCCACGGCACCCTATGCCTTGTCAGTGCTCGATAAATATTAATTCAAATTGAATTGAATTGTTTATGAGGGGAGGAGAAAAATGTGAGCGCACTGAGATTTAATATCTCTGTGCTTCCTATGGGAGATTAATCAAAAGGAAACTATGAATTTTTTTATGACATATGGTTTCTTCCCAGGAAGGCAGATTCAAATGAAAGACTGAATGTGGCATATTTACGCACTGCATCTCATAGCTTGGGAGCTGGAATTCTGTTTGTCTTCATCCTTCTCTTTCTTTGCTCTCTCAATCTGACTGCTGAGAAACACTGTTTACCCTCTATCTGTCAGAAAGGGTGAGCCTGATTGGAAGGGGTTTCTGAATGTGATATATAGTAACGCCTGCTATTCTGAAAGCTCTAGAGCTCCATCAGGTCCCCCTCAGGCCCTGGAGCACAGAATCCTCCAGATCTGAGCAGTCACTGGAGTGTCACATCATCTCTGCTGTGACACAATCTCTTTTTGATGGTTGTCAAGGGCCTACCCTGTGAGTTGTACTTATAGACACCTTGGTGTTCATTTATCTTAGGCTAAGCTCAAATACTTGGCCTGAGCTTAGGACAAATGTAAGATTTGCGTGTCATGCTGTCCTGAAGACAACATCGTATTGTCTAATGAGTGTTTTTAAAATATACTTTTATTGATGCACTATAGTTTCACATCATAATGTAGTCCAAGGTGATAGGGACATATATGCTCAGGTCCTATGAAAACATCAATCTCACCCTGCCACTTGCCTAAAACCTTTCAATGATCTATTACAGAATAACATACAGAGTTTGGAGCATGATTGCAAAGACATGAGCTTTGCTTATGTTTTTATTATCTTTATTCTGCTTCAAATTTTTTGTGTGCTCAATTCACCCTAAACAATATGTTATTTTATGTCTAATGTGCTTTGTTTGTACAGTTCCCTCTTCCAGGAATGTCATTTGTCACCTGAGTTTGCTGAATCAACACGTTCATTCTTTTGAACAACTCTCACTGAGTATCTACTATGAGTCGATCATTGCTGTAGTTACTAGGGGTCAACATGGGAAGCATGATTCTTATGTCAGTTATATTTATACCATTCTTCTTTGACACTTAAGTTCTGTGCTTTGTTCACATAAATAGAAAGGAAAGAGAGATGAGGAACTCATGGGAAAATTTCTAATCAAGGTCCACCAGAAACAAGTTTGAGTGGAGAGCTTCTTAGGACTGACCCGCTCACTTTTGTTATGGCCTGGAATATGGTTTTGGAAGAACACAATGATTAGTCTACAACATCCACCTTGTCAGTCATGAGGTAATCAACTCAAGGAGTCAGACTCAAGATATGAGGGCGACCCAGGTAGGAAATTCAAAAGAGCCTGGCTCTTTGATAAAATTGTTGGTCTTCTATATTAAAACAGAAAAAAATTTAAGCCAGTATTTAATTAGTAATTCAATTAAGAGTTGGGCCTTCTATGTTCCAGTTGTACCCATGTTGAAAGGCAGACAGGAAGAATAGTAAAAATAAATGAGATCATTTAAAATAATGATGAACAGTATAAATAAAATGGAGTGACCTGAAAGAGAAGGACATGATGGGGGGGTATCTGTGAATAGTTCTCAGCATGTGCAAATGGTTTAAATGAGCAATTAGTAATGCTTGATAAATGAAAGCCAATGAAGCTGGAGTTTGTTGAGTGGGAAGAGTAACACAGATACTGGAAAGGTAGGCAGAGGTGAGAACTGGGAGGGCTATTAGAAGGATTTGAAAACTGTTTTACATGCTGCTGAGAAGCACAGTTTAACCTCTACCTGTCAGAAAGAGTGAGTTTGAAATCTGTTTTAAGTGTAATGAGAAGTTACAGAAGAATTTTAATTGCAGAGTGATGTATTCTGATTTGCATATGTAGAATGGAAACTGAAAGGTCCATTTGGAAGGTATTAGAGTAATGTAAGAGAGAGATATGGTGAGTTGGATGAGGCTTGTGATTTATTCTGGAGGTATAGCTAGCAGAACCAGCAATTAATTAGAAAGACAGAGGAACTGGTGAGTAAAGTAAGGTAATAAAGTTAGTTCAAGTTTCTCTCCCCCTCCTTCTCTCTCTCTCTCTCTCTCTCTCTCTCTCTCTCTCTCTCTCTCTTCTTCCCTCCCTCCCTACCTCTCTGATTTGGTACAGGGCATTGAATCCAAGGACATTCTTCTCCCAAGCTACATCTCTAGCCCTTCTTATTTTTAATTTTGAAACAATGTCTCACTAAGTTGCTGAGGCTTGCTTCAAACCCATGATCCTCCTGTCTCAGTCTTCCAAGTAACTGGATTACAGGTGTGCATCACCATGCCTGGCAAATTTTTCTATCTTTACTCTTTTCTAAGCACCTAGTCTACCCCAGTAGTGCCTAAAACCATATATATATATATATATATATATATATATATATATATATATATATATATATATACACACACACACACATACATATATATTATCTTGTTTATCCTTGTAATTCCAGGATCTAAAACCATGCCTGGCACACAGCTGATATTCAGTAAATTGAACTGAACTGAATTTTACTTATTTTTCTGTTAGAATATTGAAGCTCTTCAAACTTTCAGTAAGTAGTAAGATATTTTCTTAAATTATTTTTCATGGAAAGTTAGCTGTACTAAAGGAGATTCTCGAGAATATCATGAGTGAACAAGAAGTATCAAAGTACTGACTACACTTCCAGCTATCTCTACTTTTGAGGGCAAGATTCTTTGATAATGACTACCAGATACTTATATATTTTTTTTGCTGCAGAATGTGCAAAAGGGAGTCAATTACTTTGTATCAGCTCTTTTTCTTTCTAGGTCTTCACTGGAGAATCATACTGATATTAAGAGACTGCCAATCAAGTAGCCTGGAAAACTATCAAAAATCTGTGGACCATAATATAAATCACTGTCGGCAAACTTGTGGGGAAAAAATGTACAGTGCTCTTTGTAAAAAGTAGATAATTTTAGTGACTCATATCCTAAGAAAATGTTAAGTAGAAGCTTTAAATAACTCTATTAGTGATAAGCTGTTATTCTTGAGTAGAATTAATAAAATTTACACATGACTCAACAAATATTTACAGAGGATCCAGTGCCTTGGTGAACCACAATAAATAAATAACTTCCAAAGATTTCTCACAAACATGGTACAATAAACACTATTGGGTAATAACAGTTTATGCTTTAAAATGAAGTAATGACATTTGGTTCATTTGTATGTAGGAAGATATTTTTGGTTCACTTACACAATTCAGATGAAGTGGTTCCAGCCTTTCAAAACACCATGACAAAAATAGAAGACCTAGCTGAAGTTTGTAAAATGATTGTATCCAAATTTCAGACTTGTGCTATGAAATGTTTTTTTTAGGAAAAGTGACTCAGTAAATGGGCTATCGAAGACAGAGTTGTGTGAAGAGTGGACATCGTAAGCCTCTTGTCCCCTGGCTTCTCTGTTACTAGATGCCATTGGAAAAAATGAGATGGCTAACTTCTGAGTTTCTGTTTATTCCTTGGTCCAAAAATATATTCATCACACTCTCTCCATTTTTTCACTTCTTTTGGTTTGCTACCTGCAATTCTATTAACAAAAGTCTATTTGGGTTAAAAAATTCAGGTTAAAGATGTAAACTAGTCTGGAGGAAGGAGACCAGTATTTGTGAGTAATGTATTAGTATGAATTTGTCTAATCCTCATTTGTCAAATGAGGTAATAGGGCCTTAAGTGAGGGTCCAGGATAGAGATGAGTATAAGAGGAGGATAAAGATCTAGCCTGAGGACACCAGGGAATGTGGAAGATATACTACAACATGGGATTTAAAGCAGTAAAATATGAATATTTGAGGACTCAGCAAGTGAGCATAAAGAAAGAAGTAGACAACATAGAAAAATAGCCTTTAAGAAATTTTTGCCTTGGGCAAGTCATGCAGAGGGGTGGAAAACACACTTTCCAGTTTTGAAGGAAACTCCTAACACTATTAGAAGTTAGATCCTTTTGCTGTAGTCTGTGCTAAAGAGGCTTTTATGGGCCTGCCTAGGGATTTAACTGATATCTTTAAAAGACATATTTATGGGAAAATGCATTCTGAGTTCTAAACAATTGATTTATAAATGACATTGCAGAAAAATTTCCTTGGAGGATAACTTCTATAACTTAAGTTTAAAGTTAAAATTTGTTTTTATATTTTTCTGAATCAGAAATTTGACCATACTATGGCTTAACATGCTTTGAATTTCAAAAAGAAATGGCTAGTATCATTTATAAATTTGAAAAGATAAATTCATCCTCGTTATAAAATAACAATTAAAAATTAGTATCTCTTTTTACTGAAAATGTCTTGGTTCTTGTGGTCTCCTTGTTTGAAAATATTATTATAACTTCCTGTAAAATATTTGATAAGTCTTTTAAGCATTTTTTCTTGTAGTTATCATGGATTTTGAAGTTAGGCAGATATATATTTTTAGTTATAGAAGAAGGAGGTCACCAAGAGTGGAATCAGTAATTTCAATCATAAGGAGATGAAGAATGTCATTTCTAATATTCTAAAGAAATCTAGGAAGAAAAGAAGTGGCTACGGATTTGTGAAATATGGTGGTTGGATTTCAGAATTACATTTTAAGAGCTTAAAATGAATCTGAACATAATATAGCTTAAGCTTATAAAGCTTACTACTGAATTTGCTTTCTTCTCTTTAAACGTTTTTTACTCAGGTTTGTATGAGGGTAATCTACACCAGCTTTTGTATGCTGCGTTTATATAAAAATGAGACCATTTAAAGTTGTTTTGGCTGGTATGTGGGACAGAGCGTTACATACAGAATGCTATCTTGATCGAGCATCATTAGCGTGCATCAGAACTGTCCAGGAAAGGTTTTATAGAATATATCTAATTGTATTGTATCTGCATATATATCTTGTGAAGTTACTCTAGGAAGATGATTCTGGTTTTCAGGCATGGTTAAGAACCACAAATTTAGGGCTTAAGATTAAGTTCAGTAAATCTATAATCTATAGGATTTAAACATAGAAACAGGAAAGACCATAGAAGAGTTCAGGAAAATACATAGAATTTATCTATATGTCAGTATTATTATATGTTACATACCAATTAAATAGTGTAGGCCTTATATATAAACAGAGAATTAGCAGGGACAATAAAATATTTTATGATTTCATGACAACAGACAGTACAAATGACACTACAAATTACAAGTACAAATGACACTACAAATTACAGAACTAAAGTACTTAAAGAGATAAATGCAGGTACTTAGATATTGATGCTTTAACTTCTAAGTTAAAAATAAAAGTTCAAGTCAAGATTAGTGGATCACACTTGTAATTCCAGTATTTGGGAGGCTGAGACAGGAGGATCACAGGTAAGACTCTGTTTCAAAATAAGGAATGAAAAAGGGCTGGAGGTGTAGCTCAGAGGTAGAATATCCCTGGGTGTAATCTTCAGGCTCACAAAATAAGTAAGTAAATAAACAAATAAAAGTTCGTTCATCATCCTTTTACTTGGCTCTAAGTGCATCAAGCTTTCATATATTTGAATATTTAGTGTCACTTTATTTTTATTTTACATTAAGTTGGCACAGGTATTTTATAAATAACATTGTTTGCATGAATTTTCACATATATTTCTCACTAAAATGGGTTTTAATTATACCTTTTATGGTATAAAAAGCTACTGTTGAGTGAACTGAATTATATTTTTTCATTGTTGGATATAAAATGTATGTGATGTGGATTAATTTTGCTCTTATACCTTGGCACAATTATAACCACACACATACAATTTACAAGAACAGTGTGCTAATAAAACCCAGTTCTCATTATTAATAAATAAGTAGCACAAGGTAAAATGCCATCTTTACTAGATTTATAATTTGAGCACATAAATATTTAAAAGATCCCTTTAATTTTTTTAAATTAATATTTGCTTTACATTTGTTCAAGGAATTCTTCAAATGACTCACATTGCTTTTGAAATGCTGATATGAACTTATATGCATTATTAAATACTCATATTCTTGAGGTATATGCATATGTTTTTAAATAGTGAAAATTAAAACTATTTTTAGCCACTTGCTAAAACAGATCAGGAAATAACAAAAAGACAATTGCAAAACTCTTAATAACATATTCTGAAGCATACTATAGTGATACTAGATAATACGGATTCCTCACTATGTGAAAGACATTTTTCTAGAAGTTTTATGTCTATTAGCCATTTAACAGTATAATACAATGACCTTAGGAAGCTGATATTGATGAGGGTTGTCCTTGATTCTTCTCCTTTAACACTTTATCCAATTCACTAGAAATTTTAATTGGCTATACTTTATTATTTTTAGGTACTGCATATTAAACCCAAAGCCATTCTACCTCCAAGCTACCATCCTAAGCTCTTTTTAAAAATTTTCAAAAAAATTTTTGAAAGAGTCTTGCAAAGTTGCTGAGGGTATCACTAAATTGCAGAGGCTGGCCTTGAACTTGCAAGTCTTCTGGTGTGCACCACCATACCTGGTTCTATTTTTAAAACACATCACACAGTCTATTTCTGGTGTCATGTATACCTCTACCACCTTGTACCTCACTAAGATGTATGATTACAATGCACTAATATAAAATACAAAAAAAACACAAAAACTATTTCCCATCAACTTCACTGCAGCTATTCTTGTCAAAGCCATCATCATCTCTTACCCACATTACTACAAAAACCCAATTTTCCGTCATTTATCGGTGCCTAATTGTAATCTCTTCTCAATATAGAAACAAGAGTGATCCTTTAAACTATAGTTAATCACTTTATGCTTTTATTCCAAACCTTCCAATGGTTTCCTATATGTCCCAGATAAAATTTGAAGTCTTATCTGTTCTGTAAAAGCCCACTTCAGTGGTTTTTCCAATTTGGTTGCATATTGGACTCTCCTGGGGAAACTTTTGAACAATATTTATGCATATGTCCTACTCCTAAGGGATTCTGACTTAATTGGTCTAGGGTGCACCTCAGAACATAGGATTGTTAAAAGATTTTCAAATGAATTGGTTATAATGTACAGTCAGTATTGAGTACCATTACTCGCCAAGATCAATGACCCTGCCCCTTTATGCCTCTTTCATTTACCTGACCTCTTCTTTTCCTACCTTCCCCTTACACATTTCACTGTAGACAAATGATAGGGAGAATATATGTTTCATTAAAATATTTTATATTCTTGCAGCAGAGTGTAAGGGTCATGCTTAATAATTATGAAGAGAAAACAGGCATGAATTGGCACTGTCATAGAAAAAACAGGCATATGGTCATTAAGTATAAAAACTTATTTTCAGCTCTTTAGCAATATGATACTCCAACCTCAGAGCATTGTCACTTGCTGTTGCTAGTCCCTGGAATACTTTGCTCCAGGTAGCCATTTGTTTTATTTCCTTGCCTTTCAATTTTCACTCAAATGCAGCTTTTCAGTGAGATCTTCCCTGTACACTAAATTAAATACTAGAACTCCTCTCATCCTCACCTCCACTTCCTCTGCTTTATTTTGCTCCATAGCAATTACATCATTTGATGTACCATATACTTTGTGAATTCATTTCTCCTCCAATAGATCTTCAATTTCTATTTTGTTCTTGACTATGTTCCAAGCTCCAAAACAGTACCTGGCTTACCATATTCTGTCAATATATATGTATATGTAATTGTACAAAAAATGAATGAGATATTTTGAACTGTTTGACACTGGGAACATATCCTCATTAATAAAATGCGGGCATGCTTAAGAATGTTTTTGTAAACAATATGTAAGTTAATATATGAGATTAGAATAATGCCTGAAAACACATTCATAAATGTTTGTTGCATTAGTTAATTAAATATATTAATCTTCTTTTTTACCTTGGTCATTGATATCTGGTTGATACCTGGAAATTGTCATCCTTGAAATTGCCTCACTTTAGAGGTTTCATTTTTTTTTTTATTTTTATTTATTTATTTTTTTTTCGGTACTGGGGATTGAACTCAGAGGCATTCTACCTCCGAGCTATACCCCCAGCCCTATTTTTTTATTCTTTATTTTGAAACCGAGTCTCACTAAGTTGCGGAGTGCCTCACTAGGTAGCTGAGGCTGGCCACGAACCCGGATCATCCGATCTCAGCCTCCCAAATGCTGGGATTACAAGCATGCGCCACCACGCCCGGCACTTTAGAGGTTTTAAACAGTAGCCTAGCATTATATTGCTAAAGTACACTCTAGAGAAAAATGAAACTAATAATCACTGTCTGTAGTATTTACCAATTACTGTGGCATAAATTTCAAGCTTCTAAAAATAAAAAAACAGTTCATAAAGTTCTTAACTGTTTGATAACCATCCCTTGCTGACTGATCTGATGCTGGATATTTCACATTACTCTCAACATCTACTGCTTGCCTGCATTCTTCCTTTTTTTCACCTGTCTCACCCTCACATACAACTGTACTTTTTTTTTCTACCTAGTAGAAAGTATCTATTTATTTCTAGCAGCCTCTTTCTTTATTTAACTAGCATGGGTTCACTGGTTACTTCCCTGAAAGTTTCTCTCACTACCACCCAAATTCCCTTTTATCATCCTTCTTTTTGTACCTTCTCTACAAATCAAGGTCTCTATGACCTCCACTCTTACCTTTATGGGATTTGAGTGTTTGTGTTGAAGATCACATAAGTACACACACCACTACCATAATGTGTTCTTAAGTATTGGTAGATTATTTTCTACAGGACCAAAGATGGGGACTGGCAGGTTTAAGGGAAGAGTGCATAAAACCAATATTAATAATTAGGCCTGCAAGTCAGAAAATCCCCCTCTTTATTCAGTTACAATGTGTGACATTAAAAACCTTCATAAAGATTGCTATGTGGTTATTCTTGCTGAGGTCATAAAAAGACTATTCTGGAGCAGAACTTGTTTGGTGGCCTAGATTTTAATAATCAGCTACTTCTCTTAACTTCAGCAACTATTCAAAGCACTCAGCCAAAATGGAGTGTTCTCCCCAAACTACCATATGGAGTCTCCCCCTACATTGTGTAGAAATGCAACAGCATCAGCTACAAATTCCATCATTCCATGGTTAGGTTACTCTTCATAAACTCATATAGATCCACAATACACAGTCTCTCCAGTCTTGGAAGATGGGAGGTTCTGTCATCCAAAAAATCAATCTTTTCCCAGGATCTTTGATCTTATATCATTCCATCTCCTGAGGTATTTTGCTTTAACAATTTATTTTCTTTAATTCCATCATTTCTTCTCCTTTAGAGCATTGCCTAAATTTTCTTCTATCTTAAAAATATACTCTTTTGAATGTGTGTGGTACTGGGTATTGAATCTAGAGGCTTTGTATCTCCAAGCTATATCACTAGCTATATTTTATTATTTATTTTGAAACAGGGTCTTACTAAATTGCTGAGGCTGGCATTTAATCTGCTATCCGCCTGTCTCAGCCTCCCAAGTACTGGGATTACAGGTGTGGGTCACCACTCCCAGCTAAACAATATACTCTTAAACAACCAATGAATCAAAGAAGATAGGATAAAGGCAACTGTAAAATACTTACAGACAAATGGGAATACAACATATAAAAACTTAGGACACAGAAAAAGCAGTTCTAAGGAGGAAATTTTTAGCTATGAATGTTTATATTCAAAAAGAAAATCTCAAATAAACAACCTAAGTTTATAATCTAGGGAACAAGAAAATAAAGTAATAAATATCATAGTTGAGAAAAGAGGAATAGAGATCCCAGAAATAAGCTTTTGCAAGTACAGTGGATATGGTTTGAATGTATATGTCCCTCCAAAATTCATATATTGTAATAGAATATGCAACATGATAATGTCAAGAGGCAGGACCCTTTGGGATGTATTTAAGTCATGGATATTCTGCTTTAATGAAAAGGATTTATATTCTTATAAAAGAAGTTGAATGGAGCAGTTTGGTCTCATTTTGTCCTTATACTCTTCTACCATATGACTACACAGCTTTTTTCCCTATGCCATGTGAAGATGCAGCAAAAGCTGCCACCTCAGAACTAGAGATCCAGCCCTTACCAGATAGTTAATCTGCTAGTGCCTTGCACATCTATTTTCCAGCCTCCAGACTGTGAGAAATAAACTTCTAATATTTATAATTTCCCCATCTTGTGATATTTTCTTATAGCAACAGGAAAGGATGGAGATAATAGACAAATGATCTTTTAACAAGGTGTCATGATCTTTCAATTGGGAAAGGAAAGTCTTCTTGACAAATGGAGGTAGGAAAGCAGGATATTCTTTTGTAAGAATGAAGTTAGACACTCAAAGTCATTAGCAATAGACAGATTCAAATTAAAAATACACTGAGATTCCATCTAACCCCAATTAGAATGACAATCATCAAAAAGCAAACAACAATAAATGCTGGCAAGGATGTGGGGAAGTAGGAGCTCTTCTACATCATTGGTGGGATTGCAAATTAGTATAGCTGCTATGGAGATCAGTGTGGAGATTCCTCAGAAAACTGGAAATGGATGCACTATATGATCTAGTTATACCACTCCTGGGTATCTTTCCAAAAGGATTGAAATCAGAATATTATAGTAATATAGGCATATCCATGTTTATAGCATCACAAATCACAATAGCTAAGTTATGGAACCCACCTAGGTGTCTATCAAGAGAAAAATGGATAATAAAATTATGGGATATGGACACAATAGAATTGTACTCAGCAGTAAAGAAGAACAAAATTATGTTGTTTGCAGGAAAATGGATGGACCTGGAGAACATTATGTTGAGATTAGCCAGTCACAGAAAGTGAAAGGCATGTATAGAAGGTAGGGAGTAATCAGGACACGAGAAAGAGGAACTTTAGATAATGAAGGAGAAACTCCAGTGGAGAGTTGGAGGAAGTCCAGAGGAGGGTGGTGACGGTGGGAGGGAGAATTAACAAAGAATATATTTCCATCGATGTTATGTATGTATGTGAAAATACTGGTGCTGAGCTTTTTGTTTGTTTGTTTTTTTGATACTGGGGATTGAACTCAGGCATTCTACCTCCAGGATACACCCCAGTCCTATTTTTTATTCTTTATTTTGAAACAGGGTCTCACTAAGTTGCAGAGGGCCTAACTAAGTAGCTGAGGCTGGCTGCGAACCTGCGATCCTCCGGTCTCAGCCTCTCACGCTTACAAGTGTGCACCACCACGCCTAGCTCGGTGCTAATCTTAATATCCTGTATGAAGAAGAAGAGGGAGTGGGTAGGGAATCTGAGGAAAGCCCACCAAGGGCTGTGTGTATGTGTGTCACTTATAACTACATTATGATGTGAAATTACAACGCACCAATAAAAGTATGTAAAATCATTTTTAGGCTACAGACTTGTAGATTTTTAACATTAGTCAAGGTATTTCTGCTGAGCTTCAGATTTATGTTTCTAATATATAGCTGTTTGGACATTTCACTGGCTGTTCATTGGCATCTCAAACCTCCCACACTCTTCTTATTCTCAACCCTCCTTCCCTGAGTATATTTTGAACCATGGTTTACTTAATCAAATCCTCTTTGCTTTTTGCTTTTATTATTTTTCCTAAATTTTTGTTTTTTGGATGACACCCCTTCTTGATTGCTCATGTGACCATGCTTTGCAAAAAAAAAAAAATTATTTGAGAAATGAGTAGGAGGCTGCAGTATGAATACAGTATACCATCTTGATGTAATGTGGTACTATAAATACCACAAATAATAACAACAACAATAATAATAATAAATACCTAAAATATAATGCCATCAGTGGCGCCACATTTTAATCTAATCAAATCTTGTGATATAAGAAATGAATTAATATTCTATAATTTTATAAGATGACACAATACATTATTATGGATGATATATGACACATCAAAGTTTAAAATTATTTAAAAATATTTTATAGTTATTTTTATTTTAATTGTTAGTTAATATTATTATAAAAATGGAGGTCTTAAGATTCAGAGGTAGGTCGTTTCCTGGTAAGTGCCAGGAAATTTATGAAATTCCTATGTGTAGTTAGAAAGAGAGCATACAGGGATCAGGTCCAGCTTATACTTAATTCACACTGATGCCTTTCCTAGGAAAAAAAGTTTCTTTAGAAAAATTAGCACATCAGTGATGTCATGCCTCTGGGCAGCCAGGCCAATGCTTTGCTCACTGAGCTAGAATTCATTCTATTTCAATATTTAAAACAAACACAAGGATACACACAGACCCCACATCTTCTCTGCACACATGTATTTGTATACCCCCCCCCCAACAGACGCACGCCTATGCACTTGATGTATATGTCCCCACTGCCAACAAAGATCTGGAAGAATGTCCTCAAGGATCCCTCGCAGGCTGAGATTTATGAATCCAGTGCAAAAATCACAGCTGGCCAGCCACCAGCACTGGCACAAGATAGTAATCTTGTACTTAGTTGTGCTACCACTCCCTCGTAATAAAATAGCAAATTGAAGTGATTTTCAAATAGTGCTGGAGACCAATGGGAAATCTTTTCTGCCTCCAGTAAGCACAGAAGGCTATTAATGAGCCATGGATGGCTCCCCTACTACTCAGTGCATTTAACCACCTCCTCCTTTCGGTGCTCACAGAAGCTGTGATTATCAAATTCTAAAGCAGTAGTTTGAAAAATGACTTTGCTTTTTGAGAATTTATGGGCTATATATACTTATGTATTTTATTTCTGCTTGCCATGGGGAGTTGAGTGCCTGCTATTGACATAAAGCTTATAAAGCACTTCGAGTTTCTGACATAGAAGGGATATGGTTACAAAGAAGGGTAAGAATATTAAAGCAAGGTAAAACGGGAGTATTGACCTCATGCCTTCCCATTTCTGTTTTTAATTTTTTCATTCTATTTAATTTTTTTCTTTTTTTGAGTTACCGGAGATCAAATAAGAGCATCATGTGACAGGACCTCATGCAAGCTAGGCAAATGCTCTACCACTGAGCTACATCCCCAGCCATTTTAAAAACATTTAATCTTATATAATATATGTGATTAAGTATAGAAATTATATGTGAAGAAGTGACATAGACTACATGGGGAGATGGCTGTGGACTTATAAAAGAGAGTAGTAAGCAATTTAATTAAAAATAATTCTTGGTGTATGAGAACATGACTTTTTGAGTCATAGATACTTGAGTTTTAATCAATGTGTCATGCTCTCTTCTGTACTTCTTATAATAATCAACTAAATCCTTATAACAACTGCAAGAGATAGGTACTGTTCATATCCCCATTTTATGACTAGGCAGAGGTACAGAGAAGTTGTCAAGGCATGCTCAAGGTCACACAACTAGCTGGTGGCAGGACTAAGACTAGCAGATAGGTGCTCAGTTTCTTATAATAGTAGTAATGGTCACCACCAGCAGTTAGACATTTACTCTTTCCCCAGATGCTAAGGTACCATCTTAACTACATAGAGCATAATAAGAGTTGAAAAGTATTAGCTTTCAAAATTTAAATAATAAAATATATCATTTATAAATATGTAGTAGGGTATTTGTAAGAAAATCTTTTATTTATAACATTACTGTTTCTTTATACCATATTATAATGGATTCATGAGTCAGCAGAATAGAAAGTATATATGAAACTAACATTTCTCACCTAATTTTCTTCTGGCAGTTATTTGATTCAATTTTTAGTGGCAATTTAGATTGAATATCTGCTATGTTATTTGCCATTATATTCTGCTTTAG
Organism: Graphiurus murinus; assembly: GCA_004027655.1. NCBI lineage: Eukaryota > Metazoa > Chordata > Mammalia > Rodentia > Gliridae > Graphiurus > Graphiurus murinus. Next base: position 6,744 of record PVLC010014612.1, on the reverse strand, counting down.
GATATATTCGATACTAAAGAAAGAAAATAAAACCAACCTATCCCAAGAATCATTAGAGAATGTTTCATTATGATAGGTTTCTGATAAAAAATGTGTTTTTTAAATAAATAATGGAAGGGCATAAGTATACATGCATTTCAAGTACCATAGGTGGTCCTGGTACATTATTCTAAAATAATTTAGAACATTTACAGGTGAAATGAATACAAGCCATAAAATTACACATTCTAAAATGGCTACAGAAAAGAACAAACAGTTCATGTCCCAAACACCTATGAATTTCATTTTGCCTTAAAGAGCCCATTTGGTAGGGAGTATGCCTTGTGAAAGTAGTATTGCTCTGCAATAACCTGAAGATTTTGCTGAATTCAGCTTCTGGTATTGAATCAGAACATCATGTCCAGTCACAGTGTAAATATATCATCAGCGCCAACATTGAGAGTGGTTGGAAGAAGAGGGCAAGGAATCAAGAAAATAAATAAAAATGAGATGAAGAGAGAAAAGTGAGATGCAAATGGATCTTGTCCAAATGACAGGGGCAAAAAGTAAGGCAATGAATGAATGCTTTATGTTCACATGAAAATAAAAAGGAAGATAATATAACACATTCCAAGTAGTAAAATTTCAGTCATTCTGTAAGCACGTAAAATGGTTATAATTTCTATTATTAGATACATATTAAAAATATAGTGATATGGGGATACGTGACTTCTACTGGGGATGAAAAATATGTACTGTAGTAATTATTTTATATTTAGTTTTTTCCAACATCAGTGAGCAATTTCCAAGCACATGATGACTTTTTAAATCTTAAACATATGAAATCACTCTAAAATACAACTTCCTGGTGCCTTCTCAGCTTTGTCATTTTGTAACACTATAGAAAACAAATTACTACTTACACTATACTTTTAAGGAGAATTCACTTTTAAAAGACTGCTTTTAAATTTTTATTCTAAAATAATCATTGAAGGAATTATTTATCCTTTTATTTTCTGAATAGTCAGTCAAATTAAGAAGGACAAAGTTGATTGAACTACTTTTCTGAAATGAGCTTGAGTCATTGTTGGAAAATATATAGCAATTTAAGGGGCTCAGTGTTATATACAGAACATATAATGCCATACTAAATTGTTAAATGTGATGGCAGCAAAATGGCTATGTGAGGTGACTGAGTTACATTTAATTTCTTTCTTCATGATAGCATCATTTGTGAAATATATATATATATATATGTATATATAGTTATCTATGTAATCATATATATGGCATGTGAAATATAGAAGAAATCAATTATATTATTAAGTATGTATCTTATCCACTTTAGTAACATTCTAATGTATCACAGCCTCAGAGAAATGTACACTAGAGAAAATGCTGCTATTCTTCTCAGAAATTCATGCATACTTTATGCAAAAATTAATTTATGATAAATGATTTCAAATCTAGAACTCAGAATGGCTTATTTAAATGCCATAAAAAGAGCCCCTCACCCGCAAAAAGGAGTCTAGGGATCCATTCTCCATATATTCCACCACAATCATTACTGGTCTGCCTGCAAAAGAACAAGAGAAAACACAAGGTTTAGAGCAATTACAGAAATATGTGGCACAGTTAGAGATTTCCAGCTGCGGTAGCTAAATTATTTGTATTTTATTAATAGGAGTTTCACTTTCCAACCTGCTTCTATAAAAGTATACTCATATTATACATATGCATATCTCCATTTCATTATAGCCTTATTTCCTCTTGAGTTTATAAAAGTGGCATAAATTACTATATGAATTATAAAGGAATTAAGCATTTTTCCTAGAGTCCCTGTAATCACTTATTTAGATCATGTTATTTTTGTCCCCCAGCTTTTTCTTAAAAGATAATCAACAAGCTAAAGTCAGAGTTTTAGCAGTTGTCTTTGCTGCTTCTGCAATTTTGGTACAATTTCCATGATAGCACAGTGATTTGGACTGACTTACATTAGAGTGGGCATTTCTGAAATATTCCTAAAACAAAGCAGAAAGGAGAAATTTATAAATGATCAGACATATTCTACTTTTAAGAGGTTTGAAGCAGAAACATTTCAATAGGTTTATGAATTCTTCAAAGTTGGTAGGATTTGTAAGAATCCCTGATCATCTCTTTATTGAATATCGATTTGATCAAGAAAGCAATGTTAGCAGTACATGAAAAATAAGCAACTCTGATTCTGTATCTAGTGCAGGAGATCAGAAACTAAACTGAACATAATTTATTTCTTGTTTTATCCTATCAATTGTAACAGTTTTCAGGACACCTCTATTAAGTAGAATATGTGACATAAATAATTTTGATTTGTCTCAAAGACGAGAAAACATTTGTTCTGCCCAATTGCCCAAATATAAAAGATGAAATTTTAGCTGAAAGGAAAATCATATTTACCTCAAATAAGTATATATGACATATTTATTCTTACTTCTATATTTGTTACTTGTTATTCGAATTTTTGGCAGTCAATTTGGACTATGCACAATTTTTCCTTATAACATAAAAATTCTGGAAAAATTGTATGTGTAAGTGCCAAAAATGGATGTATTAGATCTTATCATGATTCATGTCTTTTTTATGAACTCAAAGCCTTGCAGGTTAGAAAGGGTGACCATCTTAAATTACTACAATGTATGCAAATGCTAGATTTTACATTTGAGTCTATATTTTTAAAGGAAGATGTGCTAAAGGTTAAATGTAGTAATAAAGCTCCGGATTTATCATGCATAGAATTTGAACCCAAAGAAGTTTCATTTGTAGTGAATATTAATTTATATTCTATAATGTTCCTCAAAGTCATTAATTTTGCCCCAAAATGGATAATGAAGTTTATCAGCAATTATTGAGGTCAAATGAAAGGTCAGTACTCATGTGGGCAGGGATCTAAATGATTCAAGTTTAAACCTGAATGCTTACCATGAAATCTTTTATTTGGCCATTGGTGTCACAGAGTTTAAAGAAAGCGGACTGATATAAATGTTTAGGTAGTGAGGTGGGAAAAATATAAAGGTTATTTTTCTACTTAAATATTCTGAGATCAATATTTTAATTTGAATGGCAATGGATTATGGATGTTAAGAGGAAAATTGGGTTACTACCATGATGACTACTGTTTTTTTCCTCCACCTACAATCCCACACATTTTTAATATGTCTTAACCACCATGGCCAAAGGAACACTTCAGGTTGTATGTTTTTATCATGTACCCTCTCCTTAGTAACATTGGTCTTACTGGAATAAAAAGAGCTTGTAAGAACATTTGTATTACTACATACCATTATTATACCTATTATGCACATCAGGATATTGAGGGATAGAAAATTAAATTATCTGTGCACAGTCAAATATCTAGCAAGTGGCAATATCAGACAGCCTGTCTCAGAGTTTTGGATCTTTTAACCTCTATGCTATAGGTGCATCTCAGGAAAAATTTATATATAAAAGTTCTAAGTCTCATCCCATTAGCCAATTTTCTCTAGTTAGGGACCTCATCTTTCCTAACTAGCTTTAATGCCCACTGTTCTGTGAGTGGTCTTTATCACATATGCTTGTTCATTCCTGTCTCTCTCTGCCTTTACTTTAATGTAGTCACCTACCAAGACTATTTTTGAGTTTGTTTCCATCTCTAATATTTCTGGATGTGCAGATCCACCCCAGAATTTATACACTGCACATTATCCTTGAAGGCCTTTCCCAGGGATGTTTCCTATAGATTCCCATCACATCTATTGTGTGCACTATGAGAATGTTGTACCTGGCCTCATATTAGATTTTTTTTTTAATCTTCCCATAGATGCTTTGTGTTCCCATTCACTGGGATTCTAAAAGTCATTTCCCATAGAGCTAAGGATAGTAGGTGCTATATAAAGATAAGTTTGTTTTTCTTATAGATTTCACTATTCTTAAGAAATGAACACTGAATATTTCAGCAAGATTCCTATTTATGTGAATACAAAGTACTCTGACATTAGTTCTAACTATAACTCTTCAGTAGACATTTTAGGCAGTCTTAAGATTCATCAGTGACAAGTTCCACTTCTCATTAAGAATAATAAGGAATCAAATGAAGACTCCCCCAGTTTCTTATGAATTAGAAGTTTCACAATTGAGCTCTTCATCTTTTGTATTTTGTGTAGTAGCCTCAACTGAGAGCAGCTGCTACTTGAACTAAATGTTTTTTTTTTCTTTGAAAATATTACTGATGACACCTAATCTGTAATTTATTTCCTAGTGGTTTTCTATAGAGAAGATAGTTATACCATGAAGATTAAAAGCAACTTTACCATTCATTATTACATTTATAATCAAGAAAATACATAATTATAAGGGAAATTATTAAAATCAGTATGCTAAAACTGGGTGTGGTGTGCATTGCTGGAATATATTTGGGAGGCTGAGACAGGAGGATCACAGGTTCAAGGGCACACTCAGCAACTTAGTGAAACTTTGTTTCAAAGTAAGAAATGAAAAGGGTTGGGGGTGTAGCTCAGAGGTAAAAGACCCCTGAGTTCAATCTTCAGTATGAAGAAAAAAAGAAAAAAGAAAAGTAAAAAAGGCCTTCAAGGATAATGTGCAGTGTATAAATTCTGGGGTGGGTGGGCACATAAAAAGGTTTTAGAGAAATTTTATATATATATAATCAGGATGCTATTTATTAAGTTTGTTTTGGAGAAAGAAGTCTATTGGTAACAACACATTTTTCTTTCTTAATTTTTAATATGTAAAATTTACATATAGTGCATTATTTCTCTTAGAAAATATATCTGAAAGTAGTTGATTATCTTTTTAAAAATTCAAAATCTTGTAGCTTATTTCTTTTTGATTATTTTTAGCCATTTACCCCAAATGTCTCCTGTCACAGTAACACCTTAGTATTTGAATTATAAAAGACAATGTACAAACCCTAGCATTCTTGAGTGTCAGTAAGTTCTCAAAAACTTAAGATCTTTCTTGGAAGACTCTTGGGTTTAGGAGTTCTTCAAAGTCATCCAAGTTAATTTTTTAAAGTTTTCTGTCATGAATAACCAGGATGATTGCGGATATTTAAAACTGCATTCGGATCTCAAGATCTCCTAATACAGCTTGGCGTGGTGGCGCACGCTTGTAATCCCAGCATTTGGGAGGCTGAAACTGGAGGATCTGAGTTCGCGGCCAGCCTCAGCTACCTAGTGAGGCACTCTGCAACTTAGTGAGACTGTTTCAAAATAAAGAATAAAAAATAGGGCTGGGGGTATAGCTCAGAGGTAGAATGCCCCTGAGTTCAATCTCCAGTACAACAACAACAAAAAGATCTCCTAATACAACACTTAAACACGTAGTATATTCTGAAGACAGCTAATCACAAAATTCTTTATCATCTATTTCTTTTTTAAACAAGCACTATTTCCTTTTCTTGGGACTTTTAGGAAGTATTGACCAATATATATCTATCTATAACTATATATCTCAATTTGTATCTATCTATCAATCATCTATGTACTCAAATATTTCTCAATTCTTATAATTATTTTGACAAAGGTGATATGGAGAAACTATATGGATCATAAGCATACATTCTTCACAGACATAGAAAAATCAGTTCTTAAATTCATTTGGAACAAAAAATCCCAGAATAGCCAAAGTACTTCTTAGCAACAAGAACCATACAGGAGGCATCACAATACCTGCCTTCAAACTACACTACAAGGCCAAAATGATAAAAAACAGCATGGTATTGGCACAAAAACAGACACATGGTATAACTGTCTTCCCTATAGAAAATCACCATTAAATAAATTGCAAATTAGGTGTCATCAGTAATATTCTCAAAGAAAACAAATCCACATACTTACAACCAATTGATTTCTTTTTCTTTGGTACTGGGATTGAACCCAGGGACATTCTATCCCCAACCTACACCATAGCCCTATTTTTATTTTTTATTTTGAACTGAGTCTCACTAAGTTGCAGAGGGCCTCACTAAGTAACTGAGGCTGGCCATTAACCTGTGATCCTCCTGTTTTAGCCTCCCAAGTACTGGGATTATAAGCGTGCACCACCATGCTGGCTTAGCCAATTGATTTTTGACAAAGGGGCTAAAAACATATGCTAGAAAAAAGATACCTTCTTTCACAAATGTTGTTGGCAAATCTGGTTATTTATATGAGGAAAAACGGAAATAAATCCCACTTTCTCATCCTGCACGAGTCAATTCAAGATAGATTAAATACCTGAAAATTAGATCAGAGACCTTGCAGCTACTTGAAGAGGGCATAGGACCAACAATATAACACACAGGCAAGGGTAAAAACTTTCTCAACAAGACCCCAAAGACAGAAGAAATTCAAAGGAAGATCAATATGTGAGACTGCATTAAACTGAAGAGCTTCTGTGCGGTAAGAAAAGGAAACTATCAAGAACCTCAACAGAGAACTGACACAATGGGAGAAGATTTTTGCCAGCTATTCCTACTCTAGATATAGAGTAATTATATCTATAATATGCAGATAACTCAAGAAACTCACTGTCAAAGAAACAAATAACCCAATAACTAGGATATACAAAGAACTCAAGAAAATCTCAACTAAGAGAGCAAACAACCCAATCAAAAAATGGGCAAAGGACCTAAATAGACACTTCACAAAAGAAGAAATACAAATGGCCAATAAATGTATGAGGAAATGTTCCACATCATTGGCAATCAGGGAGATGCAAATCAAAACTACCCTAAGATTTCACCTAACT